>JAOXYD010234190.1:0-17723 GCA_028565735.1 Pinacopodium congolense
CCCCTCTGGTAGGGTGCCATTAAATGAAGAACAGAGGGTTGTTTATTGATCCAGAATTCGAGCACCAATCGTACCTTAAGAGGGTGTCGTTGCTTGGTGTTAAGGTGTCCTTACTCCTTAAGTCAATAATTTCAGCTCCTAATCTTTCAGATTTCCACCCTTGGTATGTACCTAATTAATGCCAATGTCTGCTGGAACATGAGGGGAGATCTCAAAGTCTTGAAAATAGCTAAAAATATATAAGAGACACAAAGATAGATTAAGAATCCAATTTTCCATTGGAGAGAGTCTTCTTCTCTCACTTTTCTAGCTTTTCCTAAGTTCTAAGCTTCAAACACTTAGTTCTTAGTATTGCGTATTATTTTATGAGTTTTTGAACATTGGAGCTTGTTGTTAAGACTCATATCTTAGTCTATGAATCATCTAAGGGGGTTTCTAAACTCAGATTATATCTCATTTAGTTCCATTTTTTGAATTAATCAAGGTTGTCATTTTTATACTTACATCTTTGAATATTTTTTATTTTTCTGCAAGGTCTTGATGAATCAGAGCTTTGCTAGAGTTCATATTCAATTTGGGAGTTCAAGAAACATCCATAAGTATTTTTGGGATTTTTTGTAACATTTAAAATTTATATTTAAGTTCATAATTTCATATCTATCAAAGCATGTTGTCTAAATTGTATATCTTGTATGTTTTGATGCAAATGTGTGGCTAATCATTTATGTTGCTATGGATTTATGTTTTGATGATTTGAAAGAGTTTCAATGCATGATTAAATGTTTGTATTTTGCTTATTGAAGGTCTGAAAGAACCAATTTTAAGCTAGTCACTTAAGATTAGTGTTTAAGATAGTCTAAGCATGAGAAATCATCTTAAATTGTTTGAAAAATTAATAAGCGACACGAATTAATCCTTGCATGACCAAATCTAGATTTTTTTCTGAAAGTTAGAGGTTTGAGATTAATTTTCCAGAACTCACCTTCTTGAAATTAAAGCCTATTTACTTTATTCTAAAGCATAACCAAAATTTAGACAAGATTAAATGGAGAAAAAGCAAAGTCGTAACCATATATTTGTTTTGATTTTGTGAAGGACTTTAATCAGACTATAAATTTGTTTTAAAGTTCGATTAAATCATCAATCATGTAATCCATAGCTAATTTACACATTTGTTAATTTTAATAATTTTTTAGAAGTAATTAAAAATCATTTTTGAAGTGTTTAAGCCAAGATAATCTAGTTTAAGTAATTTTTAGATTTTTAATCAAATTGTCTGGATTTTTCCTAAATAATTGTAATATGATCAACCTAATAATTAAACAACATATTCCTCATGGGTTTGACACTCAAATTTTGAAAAATTACTCTAGTATATTACTTTTATAATAGGTGCAGTTGCTTAATTTCGTTGGTTTTCAAAGTAAAATCGTTTCAAAATAATCCAAAGTTTTAAAGCCACCTAACCAATGCAACAATGTTAAAAATGGTGAAAATGAGCTACTTAATTTTTTAGATGTGGGTATCATCTATCACGTCTAAAATAATGAATGGGTTATCTCTTTATAAGTAATTCTTAAGAAGTTGGTAATCATTGTGGAGAAGAATGACAATAGAGAGATGTTGCCCCCTCGAGTACAAAATAGATGTAAGGTTTGTGTAGATTATCACAAGCTAAATTTTGTAATTCAAAGGAACCATTTTCCATTACCATTTATTAACCAAATGCTTAATCATCTTACTGACCAAGTTTACCATTGTTTCCCTAATGACTATTCAAGTTATATGTAAGATGCCATAGGTCCAAAGGACTAGGACAAGACTATGTTCACATGCCCATATGGAACATTTAGCTACTATAATGTCATTTGTCTTATGCAATGCACCTACCACCTTTTGAAGATACATAGTAAGTATCCTGTTTGATTATCTAGAGAAAATTATAAATTTTTTCATAGATGATTTTCTTTTTCATAAAGATTCTTTTAACAAGTGTTTAGATCACCTCATCTTAGTAGTTAAAAGATGCTTGGAAACTAACCTTGTTTTAATTCAGAAAAATGTCATTTTATGGTTCAATAAGGAACAGTTTTAGGTCGTGTTTAATCATATTTTTTAGGTACCAAATTTATTATTTATTCTAATCATGTAGTATAGAAGTAGTTTTTCATGAAAAGGAGACGAAGCCAAGACTCATTCGTTAAATACTTCTACTACAAGAGTTTGATATGGAGATTAAAGATAAAAAGGGATGGACAATAGGGTAACAAATCATTTAAGCCTACTGGTTGACCTTGCTGCTGATAAAACTCCCATAAGTTTGATATGGAGATTAGAGATAAAAAGAGAATGGAAAATAGGGTAACAGATCATCTAGACCGACTCAACCATGCTACTAATAACACTCCCATCAATGATGATTTTCTAGATAAGAAATTGTATATAGCTAACATGAAGACTCATTGGTATCTAGACTTAGTAACCTTTTTTTTTCACTTAAGAGTTCCCCACTGATTTCATTAGAGCATAAAAATATTAGAAGAGAAGCTAAACCAATACTACACTTGCAATGATCCATACCTATGGAACATTATGTTTTTAGAAGTTGTGTATCTGATGATAAGTTTTATTATATTTTAACCTTCTGTCAATCTTATAATTGTGGAGGATATTTTTTACCAAAAATATCAGCTTGCAAGGCCTTAGAGAGTGGATTTTATTAGCCATCATTATTTAAGGATGTTATGAGTTTTGCAGAACTTGCTTTCAATTGTCAAAGAACAAGTACTTACTTTCAATTGTCAAAGAACAAATACTTGCTTTTAATTATATTTTGAAATGGGTGGAAGTAAAAGCTACCAATTTTAAAGTGATTCCAAAATTTTTTAATTCACGCATCTTTTCTATGTATATAATCACTAATGATATGACTAGTGATAAGGGGGAAAATTTTTGTAATAAGATAATTCAAGCTCTCCTTTGCTAATATCATGTTGTACATAGAGATAGCTTATCTTTTCCAAGCAAGCTGAGGTATCCAATAAGGGGATTAAGTCCATTTTGAAGAACATAGTCAACCCTAATAGAAAGGACTGAAGTTTGTGCCTTAATGATGCTATGTAGGTAGATAGAAGAACATATAAGACACATATCAAGATGTCTCCTTATAGACTGGAGTTTGGAAAACCATGCCATCTATTTGTGAAAATTAAACATAAGGCCTATTAGACAATAAAGCAATGAAAAATCAAGTTGGATTATATTAGTATACATCTGAAGTTTCAATTGCAAAAATTAGAGGAGCCACATATTGCTTATCTAGTTAAAACAATGTGAATATGGAAATCTAATCCTAGATCAAACAATTGAGGCAAGCGAACCCTGTTAACAAGTAATATAAAATAGAGTAAACCCAAGTATCGTACCCAAGGGAAAGTCAAATATGCAAGAAATTTAACTCAATGACGTACAATTAACTTAGAAATCCAGAATTTGATTGATTTCAATATTAAGCGAAATAAGCAACAAAAGGAAATATGCAAGATATAAGATGAACTAAATGCAATAACACTTGACTAAAGATGGTTAAGGTTTCATATTTAATTTGGGTTAGGCCTTCTAAAATTGACTACAGTGGATTGGTTTAGGACTTACCCTACTTAAACAAGTTATACCTAATGGTCAAAAGCATCCCTCTTCTCTTATACTCTCAAATAACCTACTTGGTTCGTAGCTTACTTGGAATACAAGGCATTAAACACTAGAGGCTTAAGATTAAGGTTTTTAACCCTAGGTTTCCTCACATAAGATCCTAAGGGTTTGGTCCACTCTTAGGTTCAAGTATGTTATTAGATTGATTTTCGGGTAAAATAAGCTACAATGGTCATTAACTCATTCTCCTATGGCCATAATCTAGGTGATCAACCTAAACTAAGGCTTAATAAGCATTCAATCCAACTAAAGCACATCCACAGAACTTGTTTCTAACCCAAATCAATTCCTAACCTTAACCAAAAATGAATTACTCACACATATTTATCAAAGGAACACAATAGATGGTCAAAGTATGAATATCCATAGATTAATCAACAAAATAGAATCTTTACAAGATATAAAACAAAAATACTGAAGACAAACAGATAGATGATCACTCCCTGATGTTCTCTACAAAATTTTGACAATTTAAAGCCCTAAAAACACAAGATTAAGACTGAAAAACTTTTATTACTTTTCAAGTAGCTACAATCACTCTCTCAAATTCATCAAAAGAGATAAAATACAACTTATTTGATTAAGGAGATTTACTCTTGTTCCCATACCTCTTATATTGTGCTTATTTTGATTTTTGAACATTAAGATAGTGTTTGACTTAAGTTCATAAGACGGAATTAGGATCTAATTTTTATTAAACTTTAAATTATCGTAAATCTAAGGGTAACTCATTTGATATTTCATGAAAAGTTTTTAAAATGGCCACTTAAAAGTCAAATAATGTGCTTTAATTTGAAGGATGTGGCTAGTATAGTTAGGATTGATTAGTTGATGATTGATTATGATTTCATTTATCTTTAGAATGAATTATGTATATCAAGCATGTACATAATTCATTCTAAATATTGATAAAAAAAAGTATAAAAGTGTGCGAAAAAGGTAATGGAGCATAAAATGTACTTATTAGGACAAGATGGAGGGTAAAATGTACTTGACAAAAAAATGAAAAATAATAAGGTTAAGGGATGATGAAATATAAAATGCACATACCATCATATTGCTTTAGGAGAATTTGCATGATTTTTATATGAGTTTCTTCAAATTTGATACGACACATAAAGGTTAACTTGAATACATGTTTTAACCATAATTGTAACTTCATAATCAAAAGTGAATTAGGATGTTCTTGTTAGGATATATTGATTTCAATTAAAGTAGCATGTTTTACACTTGAAAATTTATTATAAAAATTTGATTAAATATCTACACAAGTTGCTTGAAGACAAACAATAGTTCAAGCATGGAGGAATCAATAGGAGTGGGTTCCATAGGATTTTGGTGCATAATTTGAAATATTTTTACCCTAACTTTTTTTAAAATTGTCTAATTTATATGTGTGTTTAGTGAAAATGTAGGTATAAGCAAAAGAAATAAAGCTTTATGTGAAAAAGATACGAAGTGTGTGTTTTTTTTTTTTTTTTGAGATCAATGTGGGGTTTTAATAATTTACACCACCATTATGGTTAACCCAGAAGAAAAACGTAGCCTTTTAACAACACTGTTTTAAAGCGAGCAACCAATATTGAAGATATTGCATAGATAGAAGAATACTGTGGGATTTAAATAACAACATCGATCACTAATTTTAAGGGCCATTGATGTCTCTAAAGATGTGTTCCAACATGGATTTCAAGGGTCAAATTAGCTTAATTATCCCTTAAACAACTCTAAACGTAGCCAAAATGTATTTCAAAATATTTTAGAGGTTTTGACGGACTTCTAAAGATTTTTAAATAGACATAGGCATTACCTTTTATAAAGTTTTAGGATTTCTTTGTATTTTATCTCAATATCTTGTAAAAGATATTTCATATTACTTTAGATGTTTTAAAAAAGCAGATAAAAGAGATTGGAGATTGGATTACAATTTGGAAACTCTTCCTAAGTATACTCTTTCCCTTTAATTTTTTTTATTCTTAACTCTATGTGTTTTAATCAATAAATATATATTTTATGCTTAATTTCTTATATTAATTAATTATTATAAGTGACTAATTTGTTTAATAGCAAGTTCATAATCATCTATTTTAGGCTGGTTATTCAGAATATACTTAGATAATTAGAGACTTGAGAAATCTACCATAGTTATTAAAAAAATCGATAGAAAACATAATTTCAATTAATTAATAACCAAACATTGATTAATTATAAAGGTCTCAAATCCATAGGGGAATTTTAGGTTAAACTTCGTAAACTTTATGTTAAGAGATCAAACAACAAAAGAGGACCAATAGAGATAAGATAATATCTTAACCATATATATGTCTAGAATTTGTAAAGATACCTTAGATTAAGCAACACAATCATCCTCAACTCAGTTTATTCATTGAAATCCAAAACCTTAACTATACATTAGAGATTGGTAGCCTTTAGTTACATCTTGAATTATATATCAAATAGACATTGCATTAAATCAATAAGATAAGAGTTTAACAAAATAATTCAAGACTAATTCCTATATAAAGTTTAGCTATCCATAATGTAAATAAGCCCCCCAATAAACAAATTCATCATTTAAAAAGATAGAATTGAAAATAAATAAGAAACTAGATGTAGTTTGGTGATCCTTCTCTTCTAGCCCTTGTACATAAAATCTACCAAATTAGGTTGATCTTAATAAAATCCTTCTTTAATCTTTTCCTCTCTTGTTAGAAGCCTTCAATTTTTTATGTTTTTATACTTCTTAAGCCTTTAGGGATGACTCCTAGGGTGGTTTCCAAATCATCTTGAGTCCCAGACAATTCAAAAACCTTGAAAACGTGTGGAAACTATGTACTTAAATCACCTTGAAGGTCACGATAATGGGAATAAATCATGGCAATTCCCATAATCATGACATTGTTTACTCAAACCACCTTGAACTTTTTGTCATGATAGTAGGATGCTTGATTCCTCAATTTTCTCTCCTTCTTCTCCTCTTTGCTTTTAAGTTCAACTCCAAATGAGAACGCATTAAGCATCCACACAAATAAGATCTAATGTCCTAAAAAATATCAACACTTAACACGTAAAACACATGGATAATAATAATAGTAACATCAAAAGAACATAATTCTAAACAATAACAATAACATGAAAAGAACATAATTTTTTAATTCCTAAACATAACATTATCATCCTAAACACTCAAAATAGAACACTTAACAACTAAGTAAACACACTCTATTTCAAACCTATCAACTTCCCCATACTTAAACCTTTGTCTATCCCCTAGCAAAACTAATTAAAATGAAAAAAAAACACACATAAACTACTTAACCATGCAACAAAGACAACAATGATAATGATGGTAACAATGCTATCAAATCTAAAAGAAATAGTTCTCCCAGGAGCATAAATTGTTCAAAAAGATCTAAAATATTAACTTATTCCATTTTCAATCAAATTTCTTTAAATTGAATAAACATATTAATCAGGATATTATCACCATATTCTCACATCTAAGGTAGTTATAAGCATGCACTAAATAATATTTACAAAATAAAAAGATAGGATATAGCTAAATAACTCCCCCATAGTAGTGTTTTGACATTTTTCACAAAGATCAATAGGCTTTCACTTAAAATTTATACACCACGTATGCAAGTTACTTTGAAGACTTCCATAGTCTTTTGACATGAAGACAAACATTTTGTTATGAATGCCCATTTGTTATTCAACTACGTCATGTTATTTTGAGCTTAGTTAAAGTGTCATTCTAGCCTTCTAATGTGAAGGTGAACATTTTGTCATGAATACCCCCTATTACTTTGTTATATCATTACTCATAGCTAACTACTAACCCAACTCTTAACCTTAACTTGTAACTAAGGCCAATAGAGTAACAAATTTATTTACATTTCTTTCACTTACTTTAAACATTTAAAGCCTATAACATTTATTTTAAATCATTACATTCCCGTAAGAAATTACTAACAATGCCTCTTAAGTTAAGTTTAATGACAAGGATGTTTTATATGATATTTTCATATTAGTTTCAATTCCACTTTATCAGTATTTTTGTGTTTAAATGCTCATTTTGTGTACCTATTAAGTTTACTTGTAATTTTCATGATTGAATTAAAATACAAACTGAAAGGAAGAAATTTAGAGAAGAATTGGAGAAAAAATAACAGGGACCTATTATTCTGGGCCATCAAGGCTACATGCCCTAGTTTAAATGTGATTTTACTTTTTTTTAATTTCGTTGGATTTTCTTTATGTATTTAGTTTAGGTTTGTTATAAATATGTTAAACCTTTGATTTTTATTAATATAGTGCTATTTTATTTTGTAACCCTATGTTTGTTTATTTCTTTACAATTCATGTGTTTATAGTTTTGTTTGTGTTAATTTTATATTTAGTTTATGTTAATTTCATTATATTAGCCTAGGTTTTCCCTTGGGTAAGAAGATATTGATGGGATAATGTCTTTACAATTATGACAAATGACAAGATTTGGATTGGGCATTGTGTTTTAGGCAAGGATTGAATTGGAATTCATAATTAATGCCACGAAGTAGGGATTTACTCATATGATTGGGCATTCGAGGGTAATTTCTAACTCAATTGCTAATATTTAGCTTTTGATCTGTAATTCTCATTAGTGAAATCCATAGGTGACGATAAGTTAATTGATTTTATAAGTAAAATTAATCAGTTAGTCTAGGATTCCAATGTTTAAGGCTACATGATATGAGCTTCTGAGATCATGTCCTTAGTTAATCATTCCCTAGTGTGTTGAGGCTCTCTTGCCACTAAATCTACAGAGCTTGTTCTAGGTTGTCGCTTTTTTAGGGGCAACTTTTCTATGTGATAAGATTTGGCTACAATCGAAGGAACTTAAGATTTAAGAGCCTGTTTGGATCTACAGGCTAGCATCTTAAGCTAAGCATAACCTATATATTTTTATGATCAATTATAAGTCCTAAATACCAAAGATATCTTCTTCCTAGCTTTCAATTTTTGTTATTTTCTTTCTGTTTTATTTGTGTTGATTTCGTTAGTTTTGTTCTTATTTATTTTAATTCCTTCACTTAAAGGGTTTTCTTTTATTTTCTTTTTCTTTTACCCAACATTAGGAATAGTTAAATAACATATCCATTTATATGTGGGATCGACCCTGACTTGGTTTACTACATAGTTAGTCAAGATATATAGGTATTTATTATTTGGTGTTCTGTGACAGACATATCATTTAATTTAATTAAAATGCAACCTAATAAACATCCTAAATGAAAGAAGAAGATATAATTTCCTAGTTAATTTATAAATTCAAGCGAAAGACATTCACATGTAAACTTCATAAGATAATATTTCTTAATTAATTAAATAACCTTGTTCGTAGTTGAACCAATTACTTTCCATTTCATGCCATCTAAATACTCATAACATATGCACATAACTAATGCAATACCTACATATCGTAACAAATGAACAAAAAGATATAGAAAATGCATACACAATCAAAACGTCATGAAAAATGCATGTACTACATCCCCACAATTACAAAACAGATTGTCCAAATTGTGGAAAAGGAGGTAAAAAAACATAAAAAGAACAAGCACCAAAAAAAAACAAAATGGAAAAGAAACAACAAAAGATATAAAGCACAAGAATCACTTATAGAGAGTGTTGTGGAGATGGTGTAGGCAAGGGAGCATGGATATTCTGCATAGTAAAGAACTTGAGCAACTTATTCTCTTATATCTTTTTTGTTTCAACCTTTGATTCAACTAGGCTTCCATTACATCCATGTAGCTCTCCATCTGTTTGTTGTTTTCTTCCACAAAATTCAAATTAGTTTCCCATCTTTCTTGTTCTTCATCAAAGCTATCATTTGATTTGTCATGGTTGTCTTTGGGTGGTGTTCGAGATATGGAAGGTGTCTTTCCTTTCCTACTCTTAAAAGAAGTTCTAGATTAAGGATATCTAATCTTCATGTTATAAAGCCCCAAAATATCATATCGGTGTAAATGAACTACATGAAAATATTCAAAAATAATAGGAGTTAAATCATCGAGGTTCACATCATAACAAATAGTAAGAGCAATAGAAATGAAACCCATGCCTTACTAGTTGCCTTTATTTGTATCAATGCTAATCAAGGAATAAAAAATTTAATAAGATGTGCAGACCCATGCATCATAAGAAAACAACTCCCTAGTAGAACATTTGTTACTTTCAGTTTTATTATAAATAATGGGGCATAAGAATTTTTATAACAATATGTGTTCTTGGCTTTTGATAAGTGCGTTTGGTACATTACATGAGTTGAACATATCTTCTCCAATGAGTTGCTACCAGTATTCATTCACATTAAAATCGTCATGAGAGTTAATAAGTTTGGTTTTAAGGAACATGTAAGCTAAATATAACACGAATAATTCCATAATCTAATTTTTAAGCTCTACCTCTCAAATGAATTCAAACAATTAATGGTATGATTGCTATCGTATGATTGCTAGCATTACATATGATTTCAAATGGAAAAAACCAATTTTATGCTGTTAGAATAGGTGTCGAGCTAAGTGCCATCTTTAACCTATCAAAAGCATTCAAACAATTAATAAATTCACAAGAAGTTTGGTTATAAGAGAAAAAATGCCAATAAAACTCTACATGTCCCAAGAATACTCAAAATCTTAACATTACCAGGTGGTAGGAGCTTCTTAATAACTTTATTTTTAGATCTATCCACCTTTATACCCTTGCATGATATCTTATGTCCTAAGACTACCCCCTCCCCCCCCCCAACCGGTTGTACTATATAGTGGCATTTCTCTCAATTTATGAATAAATGTGACTTCTTACATCGTTAAAGTACTCTATCTAGGTTTGTCAAACAATGATTAAAAGAATCTCCTAAGATATAGAAATCATCCATGAACACTTCCATTATATCCTTAATCATATCTATAAATATAGCCATTATACACCTTTAGAAAGTAGCTGATGCATTTCAAAGCCCCATAGGCACCCTTTTATAGACAAATGTTTTATATGAGCATGTGAAGGTGGTCTTATCTTAATCTTTTTAGATAGATAACTAATTGTAGCTCGAATAACCATCAAGGAAGTAATAGAACACATGAAAAGCTACTGTCTCAATAATTTGTTCCACAAAAGGCAAGGGAAAGTGATCCTTCTTATTCTCCACTTTAAGCTTCCTATCACTGATACAATCTCTCTAACCTGTAATTATTCTAGTGGACATCATCTCACCTTTTTCGTTTTCCATCACTATTATGACTCTTTTATTTGGAACATGTTGTTTTAGACTCACCAACTCATTATCTGAAATTGGATTTATAATTCCAACAACTAAAAACCACCTCCTTCTTAACAATCTCTTCATATTGGGATTAAGTCTCCTCTGACGCTATCTCACTTTCTTACAGCCCTCTTCAAGGTTAATCCTATACATTACAACATTGGGGTTAATTTCTCTAATATATAAAAATTTCCATCCCATGGATCTCATCCTCCTTTTAATGGTCTCTACAACATTCTCTCCTTGCTCCAAATTCAATTGGTTAGATATGATGATTGCTGATGTATTATCTTTACCTAAAAAGATGTACCAAAAGTGTAAAGAAAGTGTTTTATTTCCATGGTAGGTGGTCTCTCAATAGAAGGTGGAATGGGTGCCTCAATTCTTACCAAGGTTTCTTAATTTTGTTTCTTTACCAATTCTCTTCTTCCTCTAAACTCTCATCATCTCTCGCCTCTAACGCATCCTTAACGTGCTCCTCTTACTCCTTCACACATTCATCAATGGCATCTATCGTCATTCAGGCACTTCCTTCTACTCTATTTTTCAATTATTTGCTCTTGTTAAACTCTACTTATTCATAACCAATCCTAAGAACTACCCTCCCTTTAAGCACATCCACTAATTATCTTCTAGTGTTTATGAAAAGGTGTACTCAAGATAAATGGACAATTTTCCTAAAAATCCATCATAATAAAATCAACTAGAATTGTGAACTTATCTACCTTGACCAACACATCTTCCACAACTCTAAATGGCTTATTTATTGATTAGTTTACCAACTAGATGAGCATAGAAGTTGGCTTCATGTCTCCTAGCCTCAATTTCCTAAAAATGGAAAAATACATCAAATTAATTCTTTCCCATAAATCACATAAGCATTTAAAAAATTCAAGATTTCTGACTATATAAGGGATAATAAAACTCCTAAAATCTTAAAATTTCGATGGCATGTTACTAGCAATAATGAAGTTGTAACTCTATGTTAAGGAAAATGTTTGGTTGTCATCCCAGGTTCACTTATTGATTAGGATATCCTTAAGTAATTTAGCGTACATGGGCATGTTCTCTAAAGTTTCCACAAATGCCAATTTGAATTGCAATTTCTTCAGCTTCTCTAGAAATTTAGTAAATCGTGCATCCATTTGGTTCTTTTTTAACCTTTATAAGGATGGGTTTTTTTCCTTGTAAGGTGGTGGTGGCATATAAGGCTTCTCTTCATTCTTCTCCTCCTCTTTCTTTTGACATTCTTCCTTAGAGTTTTTGACCTTCTCGGTTGTCTCATTTAGTTGTTTCCCTCTTTAAAGTGCAATGGCCTTCAATTACTCCTTAAGATGCTTTTGTGTTGATTGGAAGACCCCCACAATTCTTGTTGATAAGCTATCAAACTTTAACCTCCATAATGTAAATGGAAGAAGCATGGTTCTTCACTATTTAGTCAAATTTAGCTTCCATCATCTTTTAACCTTCATTTTAGCTAGTAAACTTAGAGCTCAATACGTCAATTGACTTTTCCATTTTTTAATTTAAAGATCCAAGCCCATCTCAATGAAAATCTAGTGGTCCTTGCGCTCTTATATTATTTGTTGCATTGTTAGTCTAAGAGAAATTTAGGTAGTTTTTCCACCCCAAATTATATGTATGAGAGTAAAGATTGATGCCTGAATGTCCTTATGGTGCCCCCGTATAATTCACTTACTTCATACCACTGGTTTCCATCAAAAAACAATCAGCTATCCCATGTTTATCTTACATATAGCTCACATCTATATTACATCACTTTCATTAGGGTGAAAAAGGTGGCCTGAAAGTTGTTTAATTATTTTTTAAGGGCTATTATCTATTCTTATAAAACTATCACTGATTCAATGACTGTCACTTCCTTTTTCTTTTAAAAATTTGACTACTTGGTCCTAACCATTGTCTAAAGGCAACTATTGTTTACTATCTTATCTAACAGATCAAGAGTGTTTTGGTGTAAATTTAAACATAATAAATTCAATTCTAACCTAGACTAAATTGAAGACTAATATGGGCTTATTTCATAATTATTTTCTTGATATTTTGATGTAATTCCACCCTCAATTTTGTTGTTTAATTTTTAATTGGTTTTTAAATTTTTTTATTTTAAAAATTAATCCCCAATTTATGTGAAAATCATGGAAAATATAAAGTTTGGAGCAAAATAGGAGTAAACTAGTGGTCTTGAAGCAACTCGTGTTTAATTCTTGTAGACCTGTGTTTTATTCAATTCTAAGAGCTAAGCAGTGGGGTGTAGTGATGCAATTTTGGTTTTGAAATTGTATTAAGAAATGTTCCTCAATTTATTAATTTGATAATTAATTTGGATAATTTTGCCTAAACTAACAACTAATAACAAGGTAAGCATACATTATTAACAAGTAGTATAAAACTAATTAAATCAAGTGTTATACCTAATGGACTAAAGTGCACAAATATCAAATTAAACAGTGCGAGATTACTTAGATAACCAAAGTTTGGTTAATACAAAAAAGAATCTAAATGGACTATTAGAGAAACAATAAAAAGAACGTAACATGACAATTAATGACTAGGACTTATCCAAAAGTAATAACTAGTCAAGGCTTTGGATTTCAAAAGTTTAATCACTTAAAAGTGTGCAGTGGTCTGAGTGACTATCCACTTCATAAAATCAAGATATTACTAATAGTCATAAACACATCTTATCCATTTTAAACTCAAATTAATTACATGGTTCATAAATAACCTAGAATAAAAAGCATGAATATTAAGAAGCCTAAATCTAAGTTCGTTAAATTTAGGAATCCTCACATAAGACTCTAAGCTTCAAGTATGTTGCATAATTGATTTTTTGACATGAAATCCAATGTTCTTAGAATTCTAATTACCTAATGATCCAACCTAGGTGATCAAGCTAATTAGAAGAAATAAGTACTTAATTGATTCAAAAATTCATTCACCAATTATATTTTTAACCTAAATACTCTCCTAACCTCAACTAAAATAAATTACTCACATATATTAATAAAAAAAAGAATAAGTCAAATAAAGCATATTCATTAAATAACATATGTAAAAAGATTCAATACATATGGAAAAACAAAAATAACAAAAACACCAACACAAAGATAGTCACTCCCCACTAGATCTATGTACCCCTGCCACTTGAATGCTCCTTTAAACCAAATTGCCAAGCAAAATTAGATTGAAAAGAAAATAGAGAAAAACTGGACAAAAATCTATCCATATGAGTATGTGATGTGATTCTACTGTAACAACCTTTAAAAAGGATGCAATAAGATTATTTATAGTCTTGCAAGTACCTGCTAGGGTTTTTAAATGATTAGGGATTAATTTGGATAAGTTTAGCCATAAAATTCATAAAAATGACACGTAATAGTGATTTAAACAATGGTTGATTAATTGCTAAACAATGATATACCACCGTTTAAGTACAAAACAATACTTAAACAGTTGTTCAATGTTTAAATACTTCCCTAGCTCTTTTTTGCTCTAATTCACTCCAAATTCCTCTAAGTTCTATCAGAATCATCATGCACCTAAAATTAGTAAGAATAACTCTCAACTAGTATAGTTCATGCGTAAAAAGGGTAAAAGATCACAAATCATGCATTAAAACCAATATATTTTACCCATTAACAATAAGTAACATTAACCATATTCCTCATCATAGAACTTCCAACTGTTGCATCAATAATCCCTCTTGTAGGCTAATTTACTCCATTGTAGAATGTTTGTAGCAAAAATTCCTTCAATCTATTGTGATGTAAACAACTTCTTTGCAACTCTTTAAACCATTACCATGTTTCACATATGGACCCTCTGTCACTATGCTAAAAAATAGTGATCTCCTTTAAAATTCTTATGATCTTCGTTAATGGGAAGTACTTGACTAAGAAGACTTGCACTAATTACTTCCATGTCGTTACATTATTCGAATAGACAGAATTTAGCCACATCTTAGCTCATTTTTTCAATGTGAAAGGAAAAAATTGCAGCATCCTTTGACAACCCATTATACCAAAAAATGTCATAAATCCCAAGAAAATTTGCTAAATGTTGATAGCTCATCACAAAGTCCCAAATAATAAACCTAACTAAAACTTCTAACTTCTTACCAATCTAAGCTAGGGATGATCCATAGAGAGCAAGGTTGCAATTTTCATCTTTAATGTTTTGAAAAGAAAATTAAAAAAACCTGATGTGATGAAATTAATAAAAACAATAATATGACTAAAAAAGCTAAAAAACAAAAGAGCAAAGAAGCAAATAACAGTAGTAACAAAATGGGAAGAAGATATTATCAGACTTCTAAAAAAGACAATTAATCATTGAAATAAAATAAATTGTCTTGTAGCCAAGATCATAACTTATAGACACAAACGAGCTCTTGCATCCTAAGTCCCTCCTAAACTAGGTAAATCTAAAAATCTTTGACAATACTCCTAATTATGAGATAAGCTAGAATAAGATCTCTAGATTTAATGGCATAATAACATTAAGCACTAGGGAATAGTTAACCTAAATCACAGTCATACAAACTCAAATTATGTAACTTAGAGAATTAAAACCTTAGACTAATTGATTAAGGATGACTCACAAAACTAACTAGCCTATTGCTACGTACGGAATTCTCTAACGGAAATTGTGTATTGTTGAACCAAGGTGGTTCTAATCATGTGTTTTGATGATGAAAAAACATTATTCTTACTAATGTTTAAGCCTTTGATGTTTATAAGATAGGTTGATGTGTAAATTGTAAGAGCATATTTGTGGAGTTGAGGTAGAAGAACTTGAAGATTAAATGATAAGAGCTTGAAGATCAAAGATCAAATGATAAAGCTCTTAAATGATGATCAAGCTTGAAGATCAAGATCAAGAGAAGTTTAAAGATCAAGTAGCTTAGAAAGAGTTTAGAAAAAAGTTTAAGTGTCTTCAACTTAATCTTAATCAATTCTTAAAAAGGGCTCTCACATTTGCATAAACATTTGCATATAGGCATTTAGGATTTGAATTGTGGTCTTAGTGATTAATTGAACTTGATTATATCTTTGATACATTAGGAATTAAAGTAAGGTGACTTATATGCTAATCATTGATGTGTTTATAGAACATGAATTGTTTTAATGTGTTTGATGTGTTTAAGTTAATTGAATTATTGCTTGAAGGTGTTTATGTATGTCTGAAATTGTTTAAATATCTTTGTATTATGAATTTTGGATTATGAAAGGTTTATGAATTGATTGAAAAGGTTCTCAAGTTGATTAAAATGAAAATTTTTCATAATCAAGGCAATTATTATGTTTTGAATTTATTGAAGTGTTTTGATGATTTAAACAGACTTGAATTATGCTTTAAAACTTGCTTGAAGTGTTGTTTAATATTAGGAATTTGTTTAGTAAGTTTTAGAGTTGGATTAGAGTATTTTTCATGTTTTTCTAGACATAAAACGGCGGGCTGTTCATCCTTAAATGGCGGGCTATAAGGGTGCCATTTTACTTTTTATTTCCAACACCATCAACGGTGGGTTGTTCTTGGAACAACGACGTCGTTGTTCATCCCAGAGGGTGTTGTTGATCATTCAGACTCTAATGGCTAGTTTCTTGTTTCAGACTTAACAACTTTTTTAACCTCCCAAATGGCTACTTTTTGTTTCTAACGACTTAAAACCTCTCCCAAAACTATATAAAGCATTCCCAAAATGTTTAAACAAGTTTTAGAACCTCTAAGAAATGAACTACAAGATCAAATCTCTCAAATATTTAAAGCTCTCTTTTTTTTCTATACAGTTTTCTTTCTATCACGATTTCACTATTTTAAACTCACATGTTGTGTAACAAAATTTATGTTATCAGTTATTTTATACCAAGCTAAACCTCAAAAAGGTTTTAATTGATTTTTTGATTCATTAAATCGTCTTTTTCAAGCTTTCAAAGACAGATATACCAAAACTATCTCTGTTTTTGTTAAACATTTCTGAACTTCTGTGATCTTCAATTTTAAGCTAGCAAAACTATTTTTATTGATTTAAAATTATCATACACATTTTGCTTAAGATCTCAAGAGTGCATAGGATCTTTTACTTTAATTTTTAAGCACTCAAATCATGTGTTTAAGCTCAAAACTATCCAAACTAATATGTTTTCTCTGAAGCTTCTTTATTGGCTTCCATTTTGACTTTTAATCAGTTTCTGGAAATACAAATTTGATGTTTTCAGTTTTCTTAAGGTCTTAGGGATATTTTTTGTTCTATTTTTAAGTGATTATATTATTTTTTTGAACTTAATCTTTGCAGGTTGCTCAAAGCTATTTAGGTTTGAGCATTCTAATCTTGTGCTTGATTTTCATCATTCAATTGATGCTCTAAAATTGTGTTTGCTACTACAATTTATTGTTAACATGTAGATTGATGTTGCAGTAGGTTTATTGAATTTAATGTACATCATTTTGGTGATTAAATTCGTGTGTTTATAGGTTAGAATTTAAAGACTGCATATATTTGACAGCTTATGTTTGTATTGGTTGAATATGATTTTTGAATGCATTAATCACATTTTCAATGCTTCAATTTTATTGTTTATTATCTATTGAAGTGCTATGAGGCTAGATATAATCTTGGTTTGCCTCTAAAAGTTTCAGAATTGAGTTTATTGCATGAGCATTAGAGAAACACCAT
>JAOXYD010234200.1:0-17723 GCA_028565735.1 Pinacopodium congolense
AACGTCTTTTAAGGCATTAGCCTCATAAAAAAAAGAGCCTGAATTAACCCCAAAAAAATTACTTAATTAGTTAAATAAGTAAGTAGAAAAACTCCTCCGATTTCTAATCTTATGTATGTGTGTATAAAAAAGAATTAAAGAAAAAGAAAGAAAAGAAATAGAATAAATATATATGTATATGAGATTTGAAGTTATGAATGGGATAAAATAGTCAATTGAGTTTCTATGACACAATCGAGTAACCGGGATTTGTTCATGACAAAATATTCACCTTCGCGTAAAAAGACTAAAGTGACCTCTCAATTATTCTATTTACGAATTTAATTAATTAGGTTATTAATTTAATTTAATTTTATTTTATTTTAAAAGATGTGCAAATGTTCAAAAGATGATGCATTAAACTTAGTCATTCAATTATTCTATTTATGAATTTAATTAATTAGGTGATTAATTTAATTTAATTTTGTTTTAAAACATGTGAAAATGTCGGAAGGATGATGCATTGAACTTAGTCATTTGCCTTTTATATGTGGAATTGATTTTTACATTTAGGTTGAAGCTTAAAAAAGAATGAAATGATTTAAATGCATTTTCAATTTGATATGATTTATTAATCTTATAACATTTTCATGTGTCAATATTTTTAAAGGATGAAGAAAGCATTTTCAATAATTGCGATAGTAATTTTGAATTGATTTTTTTATTTTTATATCTTATAATGAACTTAATGATGAATTAAATTTACTTACAGATAAGCAAATGCTTAAGTGTGGTGGAATTTTTAGGGTGTAAATCTATAGTCTTTTTGGATGATACTTAATGTTAATTTAAATGTAATTCAATACTTAATTGTTAAATTTATGTCTTATTATGTTTAATATGCATGATGGAGCTTGATGATGAAGATTGGAGCAAAAATGAGAAGAGAACGCCTTAAATCAGTCCATCAACGGCACCCTTGCAGGGACACGTTGAAGGATGAACAAGGAGCCATTAATAGAGACAACATTCTCACCTCAACAACACCCTCTAGCTCGTTGTTATATATCGGTGCAACCCGCCGTTATGGGAGCAGTCAAAAATTCCAACTCCAATTCTCCATAATTTTGGCTATGACATGTCTCCAGCTTATCCCCTTTATCAGTTAGCAAATATAGGAGCCTTCATAAGCTGTATAACACATGGAAGAACATAGAAACACGTAACGAACTTAGCATATTTGATATCTAACATTAGATAGAGAAGATATTACTTCTCTCTTAGATTTTCTTAGGTGTTTTAGGTTTCAAACACTTTTAATTATAGCTATATTGTTTATTTTGAGTTCTTGTTTGTTGGAGATTGAAGCTAAGACGTGTATCTGAGTTTCTAAACCATCATAAGGGGTTTCCTAGCTCAGATTATTACTTTTTTTCTCCTAATTTTCAGATTAATCAAAGTTCATGTTCTTACGTATATATTCTTGAATGTTCTTTGATTTTCTTGCAAGATCTTGTGGATTTTGAAGCTGTGTTGATGTCCATCATAAGTTAAGAAGTTCAAGACTTGTCTAGAAGCTTTCTAAATATGTTTTGTAACTTTTAAACTACTTATTTCAACTTATATTTGTAGATTCATCACAGTATATGGCTTAAGATGCATGCTTTCTATGCTTTGATGATTATGTGTGCTTAAACCAATTTTCTAGCTTTGGATTTGTGTTTTAATATTTTAAGAGAGTTTAAAGGCATGTAAAAAGTTTTGATTTTGTTTATTGAAAATCTTAAAGATGTATTTTTGGCCTAATTAAATAAGATTAAAGTGAAAGATAATCTAGGATTTGAGAAATCTACCTAGGTTGTTGGAAAAATCAATAAACAATATAAATCAATCAACCAATGTCCAAACTTTGATTATTTGTGAGGGTTAGAGATCTGATATCGTAAATCCAGAAATCAACAGTCTTGAAATTAAAGTCCATTGGCTAGATTTAAAACATAACCAAACTTTAAATTAAGTTTGATGGAGAAAAGGCATAAGTCTTAACCATAGCTTTGTCTTGAATTCGTGAAGGAACTCTAATCATCCTTTGAATTTGTTTTAACCTTAATTAATTCATTAATCACTTATCTTGAGCTGGATTCCACAAGTTTATAATTTTATAAATCAATTTATAATTCAAAATTGGAAAAGTTTGAAGCATAATTTGGATATTTTAGTATTTTTAATTTTTCATCTTTTTAATCAATTAATTTGGAATTTTCTAGATAATTTTAATCTAATTAATCTGGTTTTTAACTACAAAAGTACCATTTTTTCCATGGGTTCACCATTCAATGTTTTAAAATTACTCAACTTTATTACTTGTTTGATAGGTGTACTTACCTTTAATCAAGTTGGTTTTTGGTTAATTCATTTTGGTTTTCAAAGTAAAATCGGTTTAAATAACTTCCATTTTTAATTCATTCAACTAATTAAAAACACTTATGTATAAACATAGATTTCTATAATCCAATATTCATTAAAAAAATAGATTAATTATAAGAGCCTATTTACCCCTATTTGCAAAGAAATCAAATGGAAAAGTAGTATATTCAACATGAATGCATGACCAAAAATTATGCAACCTATCAAATTGAATCTTGAAAATGATAACAACTATTTTATGAAACGATCCTTAATTTAACAAAATTTTGAAAAAGTCCTATTTTCTAAAGGCCTAGATTGAGGAAAACCAAAATTTTCCATAGATAAATTAAATTCATGATTCCTATAATTTCATTAAAAAAATAACTTCAACTTTGACTAATTAAGTAAGGAAAATGAAAAAATCTAACTTTGAAATTTTTTAAAAATAAATCAATCTAAAAGCAATTATATGAAAATGATCTTTCAAGATGCTTAGAAATGGTGAACGAGACCATAATCTCTCCCTAATTTAATGAAAAATCTTAAATAAATTTAGAATCCCTAAATATGGTTTAACCCAAATGTAAGATCAGCATTGATGAGGCCATCTAGTTGAGGGGAATTGGTCAAAATGAGAAAGCCATCTTAAAGAATCAAGAGCTATCGTCAGAGACTCCCTAAAGAGTATCAATTTCACTTGAGAAGGAGAGGAAGGTCGTTGTGGAGAAAAACTTCAAATAAAGCTGAGGTTGATGGTTTAAAGGAGAGAAATGGCATTTTAGATTAAAAAATGGAGTTAGATAATCATAAATCTAGAAGAAGATTTGAAAAAGAAGGGAGAAGGGTGCTTTATTTCACTAGAGACATAAAATAGGGGAAAGAGGTACGAATGAATTAAGAGGGAAAATTGTTCTTAAAAATCGGTGGACTAGATGAATAGTGAAATAGTATTATCTATCGATTAACTAGTATATGATCAACTGGTTTATGCAGTGGTTGACAAATGTATGACACTAGGATATCTAGGCCATAAAGCATCTAATATAAAATAAAAGTATTCAAGAACCGTACCTCATTAAGTCTACTAGACCTAGGTAGGATGTTTGAATTCAGATGGGTGATTATGATCCACTCTCAAGTGCTTAGGTAGAATGTTAAATACAAGTTATAAATAGTGACTCTATTCATCTACAATGCACTTTAGGCAATCTAGATAGAAAATTGGGATCAGATGGGATTGGCTTACTTCGTGATGTTGTGCATCTGCCTCCACTCTCAAATTTTCAACAAAAATAAATACAAATTTCAAATATAATAATACTAAGACCACATGATTAGGCTGGCCCACCTATTTTGTCATACTAAAACTACTATAAGTCTGGATTATCGATCCCACAAGGATTAATAGACTTCTAGCAATCTCCTTCTCTCTACTATCTAACCTAAACATTTCACTGAGTTATTTAAAAAATAATTAACTAATAATTCCAAAAAATAAATTACTAGATTGTCAAGTAATTAAAAAATTAAGGAATTAGATTATCAAACTCCTTAAGATATGTTTATGTTTATCATTCAACTTCAATCCAATAAAATTTTTAAATTCACTTAGACTACAAATTTCCTAATGTTAATTTCACTCTCTATCAATTCATATAATTCCTATTAATCTTGATAAATTAAGCAAAAGTTCTCCTTATCTTAAGATATCAGTTGGAAGAATTAATACATTATATGGAACCTATTAGTTTGATTAGACTCACATATAATCTAGAAATCTTATATAAGTCTCTTTATAGAATTCTAAGCCAGATTTGTTACCTATATGTTGATCTATTTATATAGATGGCCTATTAATCTAAGTACATGAAATCAAATAACTAGAGTTATAACTAATGTTTATGTAATAATTAAAGCAAGTTTCAATGAATCCATAAGTAATTCAATGAAAAATATAGAAATTCAACATTAAATCAAAGGAACAAAATCAAACATAACATCTTAAGGTTCATAGACATCAAATCCTTACAATAATTTAGTTCTTAAACATATAAAAAGAAAATCAACAATAATTAAGGGAGAAATAATGATTGGAGAGCTCATTTTCATTATGCCTAAATCCTTAAATCATTAATGACTAATGCTTCAATTCAATATTGATCTTCAATACCTTGATATTTTTATCCAATTCTTCTTCTCATATTACTCTAAATTCTTATAAAGATGGCTTAAGAATGGCCTTTGGTCTCTTACTAGAGGATCTAGGAATCCAAGAAACAAAACATATAAGAAAAACCTACAATGCTCAAAGAGGGAAATTAGCCTAATAGGCTTATAACCTACTGCATGGCTGTGAGTTTTGGCATGCATGTTCCTGCACAAATCTTGCAACCTGGCTCATGGTCATGATCTATCCACCTTCTCCCCTGCTCTTGATATTTTCTTCATGACATATTTATAGTTTGTAGCACGACTGTGATATTTTGTGTAAAACTCAATGATTTGATGTTTTTTGTCCTCCTTTTGATTTTACAACTCATCCAACTCCAAATGTGTATTAGATTTCTCACCAAAGACTTATACAAACATATAAATTCACCCAAAACATCATAAGCAACATATTATTGAAAATTCATCCAATTATGCTTTAAATTAATATAGATATACCTATAAAACCAATTATTATAATCATGAAAACATACCTAAAATATGTAGGATTTGAGTGCTATCAAATACACCAATACTTAAATTTTTACTTGTCTTTAAGAGATGACTTAGACACCCAAATCAAATAATCTTAACCGAAGGTTAAAAACTAATTGAGTAAAAAAAATTATAGGTTAATATCTTTGATATAGTGCACAAATCACAACTCTATCATAACAAAAACATACCTATCACATGCAAACACATTGTTAGAAAAGTACCTCTTAATGTAAAATATCAAGTTTTCAAGTAATTTCATATGGATCATTTCGAAAATCTAGTTAAGGATGATAAAAAAAAAAGGAAGATAAAATGAAGTCAAACTTGAAGGATTTAATTGGAGGTCACCTAGTCCTTTGATATGAGGGAAAACATCTTATCATGAATGTCATCTAGTTACACACCTAGAATACTATTTTTAGCCTATTTGATATATCGCCTAATCCTTTGACGTAAAGGTGAACACCTTTTCATGTACACCCCTGATTACTCAACTAGATCTCCTTCTCAAATGGTTACTAGTACCACTCCTAAACTTCAAACTTTCAAGGGCATAAAGCTAGAAGAGTGAAACTTTTTATTCACTCATTCAAGAAAATCCTCACAGTTTTTTACATAATTAAACATTAAACCATACTATTGAACTTAGAGAGGTTCCAATCACTTGTTTTGATGATGACAAAACATTCTTATTACTCATGTTTTAGTTTTGGTGTAAAGGAGCCCAAGGTAGAATAGCTTTCATAAAGAAACTTAAGATTCGAACAAGCATTGAAGTATTAGAGTGAAGATCAAGAGAAGAAGATCAAGGTTGTCTAGGTTTAGGAAATTGTCTTAGTTTGTAAGTTTCCTTGATCTTCATCAATGCTTGGGAAGGGCCCATATTTGCATGTCATATTTGCATGACCATTTGCAAATAAGTTTTAAATTGTGGTTTTATTGATTTGTTGAATTTTATTATAACATTGGCATATAAGAAGTTGTCTTAGAGTGTTTCATTAGCATAAAATATCATAATCAAGAGGTAATATGATGATATATGCTAAATTATATCTCTTGATGTTGTCCAAGTGTTTTTAAAATTTTGTTCATGTGTGTTTGAATTTTTTGAGTCCAATTATAATGTTAATATTAGTTCATGGAAGGTTTAGGAAATATTTGAAAAGCTTTAAAAATGATTAAGAATGAAAAGTTTTTGTAACCATGGCATTTCATGCGTTTTAATTTTAACATAGATATGTCTTGGTATCATATTTCACTTAGGGAATGATTTAGAACTTAATTGAATCGAATTAAACTTGTTAGGAAATTTTTTGAAATGCTTAATATTTGATTTAAGTAACTTTTTATGTTTTTTTAATACGTAAATGATGTCGTTTAATTCGATTAAGTCATTTGATAGCTAATGGCTAGTTTCTATAAGAAAAAGTTTTTGGTTCTTCAATGTTTTTCACCCTTCTAATGGTTGTTTCTTATAACCAACAACTCCATTCTCTCCCTAACACTATAAATAACATTCCTAAACATTTCTATCAAAATCTTAGGCTCTGAAAACAAGATTACAAGCTTAAAGTATCTCAAATACCAAAAATGCCTATGTTTTTGTGGTTCTTGCTTCAATCTAGATTTTCTTGATTTAAAACCAATTTTGGTAATGGAAATTTTGTTTCTTTTCATTATTTTAGATACTCAAGAGTTTTCTTAAGCTCTGTAGATCATAAATTTGAATTTTTAAGCATTTATTTCATTTGTTTCAAGATTACAAACTGCCTTTGTTTTGTTTATCATTTGTGTTCTTCAATATTTAGTGCTCAAATATGTTTTTTTTTTGCTTCAATATCATCATACACATTTTTCTTATGGTCTAAAAAGTGCAGTAGAGTTTTGACTTTAGTTTTTAAGCATTTAAAACTTTGATTGAAGCTCCAAGAAAACAAATTTATCAAAGATGTTTGTTTTATGTCTCACTTCTGTCTTTTTTACTTTATTCCAAAAACATATTTTTTATGCTGAAAATTTGTTTTTTTCTAATTGTTTAAGTCACTAAGAGTGTACTAGTGTTTTGATTTCAATTTCTAAGCTCTTATATTGTTGATTTTTTTCAAATTTTCATATTTCTCCAAAGTCGTCCAGGTTTCCAAGTTCTTGGTTTATTCTTATTTCAATCCATTTGTTTAAGTGTTAATTTCATTTTTATTATTGCAATTTGTTTCCAACTGACAAAGTAATGTTCCAGTAGGCTTGTTGTATAGAGGTTACAGTTTTTTTGTGGATTAAAAAAGTTGTTTTTGTGAGCTAGAACTAAGATGATACATATTTTGACAGCTGGTGTTTATATTGTTTAAATCTGAATATATGAAACTTTAATTTTGTTTTTGATGGATTAGTTTGTTTGTTTAGGATCTATGGAGGTGTTAGGACCCTATAAATATTGTTTATTTGTCTCTAGAAGTTTCAAAATTAAATTTATTTCTTGAGCTTTAGAGTAATACTATTAAATGTGTGTTTTAGTTACTTCAATTAGGGATTTTAATTATGTCAGTTGATAATATTGTTCAATGATACTATTTTCCATTAAAATATAGTTGATAGTTTGCTCTTGACCTATAAAAAATAATATTTGAGTTATTGTGATTATTGAATGTGAATTGAATTTAATTGATTTATGCCATGTATAAGCATTAATGAATGCATTGACTCTAAGTGTTGCATAAGTTGCATTCAATCCCTTATCTTGCAATGATTTTGATCAAGTATTTGTTAAGATATATAATAAGCCTGAGTTTATGATGAGTCGTTGTGAACTCCCAAATAATAAATTTACTTAACTATACCAAACTATGTAGTTAGGAAAAGTCAAGATCGATATCACAGAGAGCTAGGGTACACTACTATTTCGAATGTTATAAAGAAAAACAAAAATAAAAATCCCTTAACGCAAAGAGAACTAACATAACTAAGGCACAATTAAAAACAAAACAAAGGATAAACACAAAGCAAAATAAAATAAGCAACAACAATGACAAAGAAATGGGCTAAAGGTATTGTCGAGATTTTAGGATAACTATTGATCCTTGAATTTAGATGAAAGGTTCTCTAGCTATGGTGTTAGCCTATAGGTTTAAAAAAAGCTCTCAAACCCCTGGTTGCTTTATCTTAGGTAAATCTAACAAGCTGTAGAAATACCCCTATCTTCACTATAATCTAAAACAAGATCTCTAACTTTAATAGTTAATATTCCTTAGTACTAAGGAACAACTAACTTAGGCCACTAACTCACAAGATTGGATTGTGTAACCTAACGGTATGGAACCCTAGATTAGTTAGTTAAGTATCCTAACAAATCTAACTATCCTATTGTTACTTTCAAAAATCGCTAAGGGTAATTACATATTACATACTCAATCCTAGCATTTAATTTAGGAAATTGCCTAAAGGATGATAAATCCTAAAGATAATACCTAATTCATGTCATTTAATCAAAGTTCTAAAAACCAACCTAAGCTTAAATCATGAAATCAATTCAAAACAAATTATATTCTTATAATTAATTATCCTTTATCCTTCCTATGCCTTCAAACAATTTACAATCTAGCCACACATAAATAAATTAAGCAAAACATAAACCATAAAAGAAAACAAAGCCTAGAAAATTAAAAACACAATTTAACACTTAAACTAACAAAAAATCAATTTAATTAAGCTATTAATTAATTAACTAAAACCTAATTCAACTAAACTTAAATTAACTTTCTAAAAAAAATTCCAGCAAAATTAAATTGAATAAACATTGAAATATAAACAATTAAAATCGTAAAGACAAGAACTAAAACTAATTACTAAACATAAATTAACTAAAGACATTAAGCATAAATGAAAACTCAAGGTTAACTAATGGAAAAAAGGCTGGAAATTTAAAATAACAAAACTAGAAAATAAAACTTAAGCATTTCATTACATAATATTCAAAGGTTTTAACATAAAATTAAACCAAACATTATGGAAATCATTAAACTAAGACATTAAATGTAACCATTCAACCATGAGCATAAAACATAAGGAAAAAAAATAACAATTAGCTATCAAAGAAATCAAAATGAAAAACAAAGACTAATCTATAAGTTAATGGAAGATGTCGTAAAATTTAACTAAGAAAGCAATAAAAATGAAAAGAGTTTATGCTAATGGAAGGGGCAGTTGAAATCCTTGACGAAGGCCAAAGATATGCTTTTTAAGGCACTCTTCCTAGTGCCATCATTATTGACTAGACCAAGGAGAGCTTCCTCATTACTGCAACCGACATTGTTGACTAAGGAGAGGTCCAAGGTCTAAGCTCTATGCTGCAGCCAACTTCGCTATGGAGAGCTTCTTACGTTTTTCAATATTATTACTCTCCTGGCCTTTAATGCTTTCGGCTCCTTTTCTTTTTTACGTATCGCCTTAGGGCTGTTGAACTGATGTAAGAGAAGCTCTCCAAAGATGATGTCGTTTAATGCAAATATGGAAAGCTAGCTCTTACCTCCTTAAACGATAAGCTCTTTTCCTGTTTGTTGTCGTTTTAGATAGCCTTTAAGAGCTTCTTTTATGTCTTAAAATAATAACAATTTTCCATCATCCATGAGAGACTCCACTCTTCTTTTAATGTCATATTTTTCTCCTTTACAACAATTGTTTGATGCTTTAAAGCACAAGACTTCTGGCTTTTTGCTCCAATTTTAAACTTTAATCCAAATTTTGTATTCTATCATTAAATATATATGTAAAATCAATAGGAACACAAAATGTGAAATTTATCACAAAAATAGGAATGATTTAACTGAAACAATATATATAAATATAAAAAAATTCATTCCTATCAGTTTTTGGGCTATTTTGTAAGAAGAAATTATATAATTTCAGTTTTGTGGGAAGGGTTACTCTTCACCCATTCAAAGGAAGATTTTAGGGATTACTCTTCACCCACATAAAGAAAATTTTATTGGGTTTTTGTTAACCCTTATTAAACAAGATTGTGTGAGTTCCTTATAAACCTTGTAAATAAGACTATTAGGTTACTCTCCACCCATTAAGTAAGATTGTAAATGGATGCTATTACCCTATTTGTGAAAAGTAAGATTGTAAGGATTATTCTTCACCCAATTAAAATAAGATTAGTTTTTTTTGGAATTTCCATCAAGTAGTTAGAGAAAGGATGTAGTCTATCTTTGGGATAGGCAAGCCATTATAAATCCACGTGTTCATCTCTTCCCTTATCTATGCTTATTGTGTTTGTTTATTATTGATTAAATTTGATTAATATTTACATAAGCATATCATTCTATTTAGATTGAATTTTGGTTTAGATGGTTAGATTCATTATTTTAATAATAAATTTTTTAAAATGACCAATTCACCCCCTCCCTGCTCAAGCGTGCCATAAGGCTTACACATACACTATTTAAAATTCATATAGCAAGCCATATAAAATTTCCTTAAAAACCTAATATTGAACAAAAGGGTTATTAAAAACATGTAATTCACATAAAATCAAAAGAAAAAGTTAGGGGGCTAGAAATTAATGCACAATTGATTGATATTAACTATATTAAAATTATCAATTGAATGATAATATTACAATTAATAACCAACTAATAATCAAAATCATCTTAAAATGAAATCTTTAATTGGATTCCTAACAATTTAAGTATGCATGGTAAATAATATGACATGTTCATCTTTCCCTACTCACTTAAGTCAAAATTTCCTCAATTTAAGGGTAAAAATAAGATAAAGCATGGTAAATGTAAAAGGAGAATGAGAACATTACTCTCTTAAAAATTTAAGTTCAACTGTAGGTATGCTTATGAGAGAATTGTATTCCTTTCCAGATGATTTGAATGCTTTAGAATGAGGAGATCTAAGCTTGTTTCCCATTCTTAAAAATAAGCATTAAGTACAAGCTTTTGTAAAAGGATTAGATTGACAAGAAAGAGTTTTATTATATTTTTTTATGTAAATTCATTTAATTTCATTCATATTACGTTTTTAACAATGCTTAATTTGTGTTACATTTTGTTTAATGAACAGGATACCCCTATTTGGAAGATAATTGAAGGAAAAAAAGAAAAAAGAAGAAAAAGCAAGCTGAAAACATGACTTGCCCTCTTGAAACAAAAAGATAGAAAGCTTTTAATTAGAGGATAAAATAAGCTCTTAAAAATTTTTCTTGGATGGCAGCCAAAAATAGCAAAAAATTCGAGAGAAAAAAAAACGTTTTGTTAGTGGGACATAAAAGCTTTAAAAGCTTTCAAAGGAGAGCAACAAAAATATTTAAAATTTGTAGTAGAGAGGGGTGTTTAATGCGTCAAAGGAGAGGAGGTTTTAAAGAGACAAAAAAAAAAGGAATGAAAGAAAAAGGCTAGACAAGGGGAATTAAAAGAAAAAGAGGAAAGCTTTCTTTGTATGGGTGACACGAAGCCCTAAGGAACCAAGAGGAAAAAATAAGAAAGCTTTAAAAGCTTTAAAGTGGAGCCAAAAAGATGTTGGAAATAAATAGAAAGGGAAGGTAACATTTTTTTACAAGGGAGCGGTGTTTTAATTACAAGGGAGTAGCTTTCTGAGGCATAGGAAATGACAGTGATTTAGGAGGGGAGCTTTCCATAAAAAGTTTTGAAAGCAACATGATTAATGAGAGCTCTCCTTAGCCGTCGACATCATCTTGCTTTTCTTTCAATTTTTTATTCTTCTTTATTTTTTTTTCATTTTTCATTTGTTTTCATGTTTCTTAGTTAATATTTCATTTCTAGCTTGTATTTTCGTGTTTTAGATTATGGTAGCTTGCATTTACCTAGTGTTTAATGCTTTCCATTATGTAATCTCATTTCTATATGTTTTTGGATGGATTTTATGGTTATTTCTCTTTAATATTGTAATGAATCTTTGTTTTATATGAATGAAAGGTTTTATCTCTAATTTCAAGCTTTAATTTGACTAGTTTAAGCTTATGTTTTTTCTTATTCTTGATGTTTTCAATTAGGTTTTGTTAGGTAAGTGAAAGTTATGCATGTTCTTAGGTTTTAAACCATTTAATTTTAGTTTTGTGCAATTTGGAATGGCTAGAAATTTTATTTTGCTAGTGTTTGTTTTTTTATTATTTAAGCATATGTGACTAGATTCCTAAGGGCTTGAAGGTACAAAAAGGATTACGGGGTGATTATTTGTGAGAATGGAGTTTGCATTGAATTGATTTGGTGTTTTTAAGTTTAGGTTGGTTTAAGGCTTTAGTTAAATGCCATGAATTAGGTATTATCTTTAGGCTTGATCACCCTTTAGGTAATTTCCTAATTTGGATGCTAAGATTAAGCATATGATATGTAATTGGCCTTGGCAATTTTCAAAAATAGTAATAGGTTAGTTAGATTTGTTAGGATAATTAACCAACTAGTATAGGGTCCCATATCTTTAGGTTACACTTTTGGAAGTTGTGTGTTAGTGACCTAAGTTAGTTGTTCCTTAGTAGTTAATGCATCTTCACTATTAAGTCTAGAAAGCTTATTCTAGGTTATAGCGAAGGTAACAGCATTTCTGGAGCTTGTTAGATTTACCTAAATTAAAGGAGTAGAGGATTTGAGAGTTTGTTCAAACTTATAGGCTAGGACATTGTCGAGAGCACCTTTTATTTAAATTCAACAATCAATAGTTATCCTATAATCCCTATGATACCTTTAATTCATTTCTTTATTATTACTAGTAGTCTTATCATGTTTTTCTCTATGTTTGTCCTTTTTTATATTTTCATTGCATCTTAGCTATGTTAATTCTCTTTCCATTTAGGGGTTTTCATTTTTTTATTTTCAACATTAAAAATAACAGTATTCCTTAACTCCCTGTGGATTTGACCCTAGATCACCCTACTATATAGTAAGGTAGTTAGTTTTATTATTTAATATATTCTGATAGGATATCAAGGATCAAGACTGGAAAAAAAATAAAAATGAAATCAAAGGAATAAAAACAAAAATCCTACAATAAGTAAGTTCTTGAGACATTTAAAATGATATGAAAATAAAAATTAAATCCAATAAATATAAATAAAATAAAATACAATCTAACTTGGTTATAACATTATGTTCATGTGCATAACGATCAAGCATCATTTGTGGGAGGTGACGATGGTCAAAGAAACCTTATATAGTTCGTCCATATTGCTCTTTATCCTCCTATAAAGCTCATGCAATTAAAATTAGAGTAAGTGTAGATAAATCATAAGCATGCCTAACATTCAATCCATAAGTGATAATTATGCATTAGTATTGGTTTTTCTAAGTGTTTGGCATGTGTTTCTTGCATGATAGGTTGATATTATTATGTTTTAAGACTTATTTTATGTTTTTTTGTTTAGCATGATCTTCATTATTGTTTCTTTTATGTTTGGTTTTAATTTGGGGTAAGTCTTGATTATTTGGGTGTTTTTATTTATGTTTTATGTTTAATGTTTTAGCATTTAATTCTTCATTTTGAGTTAGAATTAAATCTTACTCATGTGTTTATGTATTATGTAGGTGAATTGAAAGTTGGAAGATAGTTGAAATGAAGAAAAAAAAAGAAAAAGGCATGCCATAAAACATCTTAAGGCATGGAAAGGAAACTTTTAAGCTTGCAAAGTTATGGCCAAAGAGTTCTAAAGGTCAACTGATCAACTGATCCTAGTCAACTAGTCAAAGATTCGTCAACTTATCCTAGTCAACTGGTCAACGCATACCTATGAGTTTTGCGCTTCTTGAGGAGAGCCAATTAAAAGGCAGTTTCATTAATGGGTCTAGGAGATTCTATTCGGGTGAGAGGGTCAAAGTTGGTCAAAGAAAATATTTATCCAAATAATGGGTCCATGAGAGCTTATTCAAGTGAGACAGAAAACGTAGTGGATAGACCATGTCAACCAACCAAAACATAGCACACGAACAAAAGAAAAGGACACGTTACCCTAGAAGAGGAGGAATTCAACAACCATAAAAAAAGAATCAATTAAAAAAACAAGAGATATATTCAACCAAGAAAAAAAGAAGAACACAGTCACCAAGAGAGAAACAAAAAAAGAAAAGAGTTAATTTGACCTTAGAAAGAGAAGCACACATTTGGGAACCTAATTCAAGACCTTTTTTCTAAGCTTCTCCACATAAGTTCCAAGCAATTCCAATGGTCACGAGCAAGATTCAACCATCAAGACTTTTATTTTTTTCAAATTTTTTTATTTTTCTCAATATGCTTTACATTTTATAAAATATATATATGGTTGAATTTCTTTCTATTATGAGTAGCTATACATTTTTTAGGGTTTGTTGTTTAAACTATTTGTGAACCTTTGGATGTTGATTTAATGTTACAAAATTTTGTGTTGTCTATTAAACTTAAGACCTCGCAACAAATCAAGAGAGTGAGCTTGGTAATTTGTGTTAAATTAACAACGATAGTTGGCATTTAATAGACCTATAGATGACAAGTTATTGATGTGTTAGGAAGAGATTTCAATAGATTGATATACTGATTATAAGATAGCTTCATATTTAGTTGAATGTTTATGAATGACTTTGCATATCGATATATCACAAAGTTAATCTTAATTTATTTAACTAGTGACATTTAGTTACACCTTGAAAGAAGGTAGCTAAAACTTTAGGAAATCTTAGGCCAAGTATAAATTGAATAAAAAAACCAGGGGCAAAAAAATAGGTATAACGACAAGTCCTAACTTTTAATCTTGATTTCTTTGAGTTTCAGTTTATAGTTTTGTCTTTGGTTGCGTTGCTTTCTTTTATCTTTAGTTTGTCTTTATTTTACTTATCGTTTTAAATTTGTTTAAATATGTTTCTTAAACAAAACATAACCTGAATTGAGTGGTGCCTAAGAACAATTCTTGTGGGATTGATCTCTACTTTTCACTACAAGTTACAGCCCTTATACTTACGATTTTGAGCATAAACCTAGTAGTTTGTTTTGCAATCAACAAAGTTTTTTTACGCCATTTCCAAGGATTGTTTGTTTAGCATGCTCTTTAGTTTCGGTAACTTTTATTTAAGAATTTTTTATACTTTTCCTTTTGTATTTATAGGTGCATGAACACAAGGAGCACAAGAAGGTTTAACAAATTTAGTGAAGAAGAAATATCTAACATTACAAGGTAAGAAAGAGAGCTAAGAAGAGCTAAGTTCCAAGAGGAACTACAAAGGAATATGGTGAAAGAAGGAGAGCAAGGAGGAGTTGAGAGTACATTGACAGATTTCATGAGGACATGTTTCAGTCCTCAAGGAGTTACAAGGCCTATGGTTAGAGTAAATAATTTTGAAATCAAATTGGCACTCTTCAACATACTTCAGAGCAATGTGAAGTTTTAACCCAGAAAGATTTTGCCCTAGGTCTTTCATCTCAAATAAATGTCTGAGCTATTCCAACATTGAATCTGAACAATAGCCTCCATGTCATCACTAGTCATAACCATATCGTCGACATAGAGTCAAAGAATGGCTCGTCCCTGAGAAGAAGAGTGGATAAAGATGTCTTTGTCGTGATCGCTGTGTAAAAAAAAAAAAACAGCCCGGATTGGATGACAAGCGTGCTGAACTTCTAAAACCAAGCTCGAGGAGGCTGTTTTAGACCATAGATGTTTGATGATGTCGTGAGGTTAAGATTGGTCCCATTTATCTTGAGGGATCAGGCAAAGGCATGGTATAACTCCCTTAGTTCAGGACAAAAAACCACATGGGAGTAGGTCACCCAAGCTTTTCTTTCCAAGTACTTCCCACTGACCAAAACAATAATAATCATAAAGGAGATCACAAAATTTTAGCAAAGTGATGGGGAGTCATTATATGAAACTTCGGAGAGGTTCAAAGAATTGTAAAGAATCTACCACAATCTTCCAAGGGAGTTCTTACTACAGATATTATATAATGGTTTCAATCATAATACAAGGGGACCATAGATGTAGTTGTTAAAGGATCATTGATAAGAAAAACCATTGATGCAGCTCATAAATTTGTAGAGGAGTTAGCGAGCAATAGTTATATGTGGTCCAATGAGAGAATAAAATAAGGGCAAAAGGAGCAAAAAGGGATGATAGCAATTGACTAAATAACAGAATTACAAGTCCAAATTACAACCCTCACCAAGCAGTTCATCTACAGTGAAAGCTATGCAATTTCACTGTGAGCTTTGTGGATAAGATAACCATGATACAGCAGGATGTTTCTTGTTTGGAGCTAGTGGCACTAAGGAGGTAGCAGATAACCATACTCAAACACTTATAATCTTCGTTGGAAAAACCACCCCAATTTTTCTTGGAGTTACTAAAAATGCATGTAGCTAAGTGAGAGCTCAAAGACCTCCTAGATTTCAACAAGACCGATTAGGGTCTTTGGAGAGCAAGATGGATAACATGATGGATGTGTTGGGCTCTAAATTTACAAGTCAGGAGGAAAATTTTGACCAAATCTTGAAGAACCATGCTTCCTCTATCCACAACGTAGAGGTTCAAGTAGGTTAACTTGCTAATGCTTTATCATCTAGAAATGTGGGTAGCCTACCAAAGAATACACAGGGCAACCCAAAAGATCAAATCAAGACTATTACATTTTGAAGTGGCAAGTGAGAGGAGGAGCCTAGTGTGCAAAAAGATAGCCAAGAAAAGGGGAAAGGCAAGGAGATAGAAAAATAGAAAGAGGAAGAGAATGAAGAAGAGAGGCCTTATCTACCACCACCACCCTATAAGCTTAAACTTCTGAATCCATAAAGGGTGAGACAACATCAAGTAGACACTCGGTTTTCCAAATTTTTGGAGAAACTAAAGAAGCTTTAGGTTAACTTGTCATTGGTGGAAGCCTTGAAATGCATGCCCAAGTATACCAAGTTTCTCAAGGACATACAAACATAAAAATGCACTTAGGAGTACAATCAGACGGTAACCATGATGGAGAATTATAGTTCGATCATCTTAAACACAATGCCTTCAAAACTACAAGATCCAGGGACTTTTACTATTCCATGTGTTGTTAGTGACATGTAATGTTCTAAATGCTTATGTGATTTAGGTGCAAGTGTTAACTTGATGCCCTTGTCTATTTTTAGGAAATTGGAATTAGGAGAGGTTAAACTAACATCAATGCTCATTTAGCTTGCCAATCAATCCATCAAGAGGCCATTTGCAGTTGTAGAAGATGTGTTCGTAAAACTGGATAAATTTATCATTCCTATTAATTATGTTATGTTAGATTTTGAAATCGATAGAAATTTTCCATTGATTATAGGTAGGCCTTTTATGAATATTGGTAGGGCATTAGTTCATGTGCATGAAGGAAAACTTGTTTTGAGAATTGATGATGAGTAGGTTGAATTTAATACGTCTAAATCTTTGAAGAAGTCGATGGATGGTATTGCCTGTATGAAGATTGATGTTATGAATGAGTATGTTAAGGAAGTTGAACAGGAAGTTAATGAAATTATTGAAGTTTATAGGGATGAGAGTGTGTGAGAAGACGAATTATGGGAGTAAGCTGAGAAGGAGAAGCTGGAGAGAACAGCTACACCCACACCACCTTCCATTATTAAGCCACCCACTTTAGAGCTTAAACCCTTACCTTCCCACTTGAGATATACCT
>JAOXYD010234210.1:0-17723 GCA_028565735.1 Pinacopodium congolense
ATTATTTGAAATAAAATTTCAAATTCAATAATAAGACTATAGCATTATTTTATAATTTGAAATTATTAAAAAAAATTACAATTTAAAATATTAAAATTTAAAATTTGTGAAGGTATTATATTTATCATAACAATTATTTAAAATTTATCAATCAAAATCTCTATAATTAATTATATATCATAAGTTAAACATAGTTAAAAAAATAAATTTAATCGCAGCTATGTCTAGTACAAAAAGTTTGTATCTTGTAAAAATTATATATTATTTTTTAAAAATTTATATGCTAAAATTGAATTGAAAATATTCAATTATAAAATAGTTTTGAATAATTAAAATTTATTCTATTGAAAATATAAATTTTACAATATCAATTGTAAAATTATTTCTAATTAAAATATAATTAAAAACTATTCTATTTCAATAACTAAATTTTGAATCTTTTGAAGGAATAAATTATACATTTTTTAATTAAACTTAGAATTAATTATACAATATTTTCTAATAAAATATTTTTGTATTAATCACTTATTATTTTTATAAGGAAAAAATTAATTTTGATTTAAATTGAATAAATTTTAGAAAGTTACTCACTGAATTAAAATTTTTTAAAAGTTACTCACTTAATTGAAAATTTTCTAAAAGATTGCTCACTGAATTAAAAAATTTTAAATGTTGAGGTGTGTACACGTGGATGCTAGCATGGTAAAGTTTGTTTGCCACGTCAACATTGACATAACGGAGTTAACGTTTTTACCTTAAGTGAAAAATTGTTTAAAGATTAGTTATTCAATTGAAAATTTTTGAAGGTTGCTTACTCAACTAAAAATATCTGAAAAAGGTTGCTCACCTCAATAGTGATTATCCCATATATAAAATTCTTTACGTTTTGATTGCCCTTTTAAATAAACAAAATTGTTTGAAAAAAATGAGGTAGAAGCTTTACATTCTCTCTACTCCACCATGTCCTTACTAGTTTCCTTATCTTACCAGTGCTTCTTGGCTCTTGGTGTTTTATTCCTCCTATTTCCACCTTTAGCCTTACTCTTTCTTGCTTCCTTACTCCTCCTCTCTGCTCTCTTTTTTGGTTCCCACCTTTTTTTTACTATAGGTTTTCTCACTCCCGCTTGTTCCTCCTTTTGAGAATGGGCTTCTCTCCTGGTTAAAGGTGCCCACCCATTTCTCAAGATGTCACTTCCTTTCCTTCACTCGGCCTTTTATAGTCAGCAAAGTGCCTGGTTACAAATCTTCCGCCAATAGACTTATCTGCAACTTGCTCTACTTCTAAGGATCCCCTACTCTTAGATATTGTCTCTAAATTCCCTCTCCTTTAACTAACTAACAAGTCCTCCTTAAAGGTTATGGGTAGGACTCCCCCTGGTCCAATCAAGCACTCCATAACCTCAAGTAATGCAGCAGGTGACTTTACTGATACAAACCAGACTCTAGGACATGATAATTTAGGAAAACCAATTCTTGAGTAAGACCTTGCTCCCAAACAGTGGACTTGGAGTCAAGTTGTGGGTGACTCTCACACAAACTTCCAACTCACTTATATTACTCCTCCTAAGTAGTTGTTTTCTGTTTAACTTCCTTTCGAATTGCTCAAAGCTAGAGCCAGAAAATGGAGAACTTGCTTTGTTGGATTCTTTATTAAAAAAAGGCCTGCATTTCTAATGGATAACTATTTGACATAAATTAAGTAGAAAAGTATGGTCTTAAGGAAGTCCTGTTAGAAAATCAAGATGTGTTCCTTTTCAAGTTTAGTTCCAATGACTATATCACTAAAATCTTAAGAGAAGCTGGCCTTTGGCATATTCAACACCAATCTATATTTATTCTACAATGGAAACCTAGCTTAAAATTACAAGATATGAAGTAATCCATCACCCTCCTCTTGAGTATTAGACTACCACAGTACTTAGCCACTTATGTAGTTTTGTTGGTCGGCCTTTGTGTATAGATGGAACTACTACAAATATGAGTAGACTTGCCTATGCATGATTTTGTGTAGAAGTTAAAATTACCCAACATTTCCTTGAGGTTATTCCTATCAAGCGATTTAATAGTGATGAGAATTAATTGAAGATTACCTACAGATTACCTACCAATAGAAACCTTCTCCAAGTACTTCTATTAATGTTTAGAAACCTATTGGTCAATTTTTTTAAAAGGAAATTGCTAATAAATTATTGGGATTGGAAGGTGAGTCTATGGGCTTTGACCAGATGCTAGTGGAAAAATCTCAAATTTGTTGTAACTCCAACCTAGATAAAGGCTCTAAAAGGAGGTTTTGGAGGAACCATATACCTATTATGAACCTAGCTTAGATTGGCCAAGACCTTGGTGGTGTTGCTACTTTGGTATTAAAGGATAGTAATACTCTTATAGAGAACCGGGTAATGGCTAGCTAGTAGGAAGACAATTCAATAGAAGAGCTTTTTAATGATAAGCATGACACCATCTTTTACACTTTTAACTTAGTTACTGAAAAACTTCTACCCTTTAGTTTAGAGAGTTGTCTAAATGGTGCATCTACTTAAGCTGTAGGGGGAAGGGGCACAAAAAATTTTTGTGAGGGAATAACATTGGGTTAGTAGTTACATAATCTCTAAGAGCTCAACATAAACCTGCTCTGCAAAATAAGGCTACTTCGACTATGCATAATCTAATAACTAATGATGTTTTTGGTAAAGAGGCTACTAAAGAAGGGATTTCTGACTCTTTTTCTAGGCAAGGTAAGGGTAGCACTGTAAAGTTTCATTTAACCACCTCCTTAATCACAGATAGCACTAGTTTTGAAGGTAAAGATCTAAGTGGGGTAAGGTGGAGTCCTAAGAGATGGAAGTGTCCTTTGGATTGGTATTGAAGACTTCTAGAGCTCAAAGGGGGTCCAAGAGAAAAATGAAATCTCAAGTCTGTCCCATTAAATGTCTATCTAAGTATGGAAGGTAATATGGTTGGATGACCTTACTAAACAAAGGTTTGTTGCCAACTTTATTAATTCTTTTAAATCTTCCTTAGTAGGTCTCATAGAAACTAGAATCAAATCCATCCTTAATAACGGCCTTTGGTTTATTAAAAGAAATTAGCATAATATCTTTAACTTAGAAGCTCCTTATAATGGAAGTATAACTATTATTATTGATCCTACCGTCTTCAAAGTGCCTCAAGTTGTTATTACCTACTAACTGGTGCATATAGGATTATTCTACAAGCTTAAACCACAAAGTTAGCCATTTCAGTGGCCTATTCTTCTAATTTATGGTTCCAAAGATGAGTTATATGGAATAAGTTAGTTGACCTAGAAAAGCATCACTTCTCCTTAGTTAGTGATAGGAGATTTTAATTGTATAGTGGATGTTACTAAAACAAATAGCTCTAGAGAGAACAAATCCCTCTCAGGGAGTATTTGTTTGGAGTTTAAAGATTGCTTGACTCAGACTGCTCTTACGTAACTTAGATATTTAGGAAATAAGTTTACCTAGTTTAATAATCACCATAGATGCAAGACAATGTGAAGGAAACTAGATAAAGCTCTTACTAATAATAAATGGCTTGAAAATTTTTATTCTAGTATGTCCAAATTTGATCAGACTCTAACCTTAGGTCATAGCCCGATTGAAGTCTCTAAGTTAAAAGAATGGAAGAGCCACTTTACTCCTTTAAAGTTCTTCAATCATTTAGTTAATGTTCCAAGGTTTGAAAGTGCTGTCAGGACTAAAATGGGGACTGTTATAAAAGGTTTTTAATAGTTTAAATTAGTTTCTATGTTCTTTGATATTAAAGTATAGTTGAAAAAATTTGTGGAGAATAACTTTAATGAAGATAGTGGAAGGCAAGTTGACTTGGCAAGGAAGGGGTTGGAGACTATTTAGGAAAGTGTTTATAATGATCCTGCTAATGTTTTAAAAAAGGTGGATGAGGAAGCTGCTTTAAGGGTTATGAACTCAACCCTTAATTTTTACTTTTTGATCTGTCAGAAGTTAAGGATCCAGTGGATTAAGAAGGGGGACAGTAACGCTTCCTACTTTTACAAGTCTCCAATTTATAGGAGAAATCTTAATACAATCACCTCATTAGAAGATGGTACGAGAGCTAGCCTTTTAACTACTGTTAGTTATAACTTGGTGTTCAGGGATAATGTAGTCTTACAGCTGAAGTGCTTTCCAACCTAACTGCTTCCCATATTTCTGCCCAGCAAGCTAGTTTATTGACAACATAAGTAACTACAGAGGAAATTCATAAGATAGTAACATCACTGGCTCTTGACAAAGCTCTAGGGTTGGATGGTTACAATGCCTTTTTCTTTTAAAAGTCCTGGCCAATAATAGGAGATCAAGTTATCAAAGCAATTCAAGAATTTTTTAAACTCTAATAGGCTATTGAGAAATATTAATAAGATTTTCATTATGCTAGTATCGAAAACTACCAATCCTTCGTCTATGAGTGATTGCAAACCTATCTCATGATGTAATACTATTTACAAAGTTATCTCCAAAATTATTGCAACAAAGTTGAAATAAGTTTAGGGTCTTTGGCTAGTGTAAACCAAGTTAATTTCATTAAAGGTAGAAATATTAGTGATCATATCCTCCTAGCCCAAGAATTATTTTATTTCTACTAGAGTAAAAGGAAAACTATGGATTGTGCTATCAAGATTGATCTTAACAAAGCCTATGATTCGGTGGATTGACAGTTTCTGGCTCATATTCTTTACTAGTTTGGCTTTCCTCCGACATTCTCTACATGGACCATAGAGTATATTACCATATGTTATATTAGTGTTCTTATCAACAGGGTACCTACCAACCTCCTTAAGGGTAAGAAAGGTTTTAAACAAGGGAACCCCTTATCTCACTATATTTTTTCTTTTTTTATAGAGGTACTTACTAGACTCCTCAATAAGAGAATAGTAGACAATCCACGCTTCAAGTTCCATAGCAAATGCAATAAGCTTGGCTTACATAACCTTGCCTTTACAGATGATATACTCTCTTGTTGTAGTGCTACCTCTAACTCTATCTCTACTATGTTAGAAGCTGTTAACTGCTTCTCTAGTATTTCAGGTCTTATGACTAATAGGAGAAAGAGCCATATCATTTTATCTTATACAGCTACTCCCCAAGCTGAGGAACTTTTAGGTAGTACAAGTATGACCACAATCAATCTCCCTTTCAAATACTTAGGCTTACCTCTTATTTTAAAGAATCCTAACTTTAATGACTGCATAGAATTACTTGAAAAATTCTATGGTATTGGTGTAACAGAGCACTCTCGTTTGGGGGGAGACTATCATTAATTTAGGTTATAGTTAATAATGTTCCTATATATTGGACCTTACACCTAACCTTACTTAGGATGATGTTGAAAGAAATTAAGATATTATTAAGGAATTTATTGTGGTAGGATGACCCTTCAAAAGTTAGGAAATATAAGGTAAAATGGAAAGATTTAGCATTGCCTATAACCTAAAGTGGTTTAGGATTGATCTCTACAGGGAGTGCCACTAAAGTTATCCTAACAAAGAGGATCTGGCAGCTTCTCATGAATAAAGAAGCATTATGGGAATTCATTCCACTTGGACGACTAAAGCTTTTGAAGATGTAAACAAAAGCTAAATTATTCATAAACTACTTAACAACTCTTTAAGATGAGACGCATGGTTCAGAATCTGTTTAAATATAATATATTAGATGATAGAGGAACTTATTTATGGTATTATGATTGGACCGACCTGAGCCCCCTATATCTGATTCTCAATCTAGCCAATATGAATATGTTCCTATATCTTAGAGTTAAGGTGAACTTGCTGATTACTAATAATTATTGGGTTTGTAACTTCTGAGAGTCTAAATTACTTCAAGATAATTTACTAAGGCAACCTCCTAATGAACAGGTTGAGGATCAAGTTTTATGGCAACTTCATAGCTTAGGCAGATTCACTAATAGTTTCTTTAAGAACCATTTACTAAGTATACACTAATGGGTCCAATGGTTCGAGGTGGTATGAAATAAGTACATCCCTTCTAAAGTCTCTTTCATTATGTGGATAGTTTGCAAAGGCAAACTAACTATACTTGAGAATATTAGATAGATTTTGGTTCAAGATGGGACTTGCCAATTTTATAGAGAGAGTATTGAATTTGATACCCATCTCTTCTTCATTTTTGGTTTTACTTCCACAGTCTGGACAAAAATTCAATAATTATTTCATCTAAGATGTCCTTAGAAAGTTTGGAATTCTATCATGGTTTGGCTAACAAATTTGTAACGTCTATATGGTTTTAACTTACAAGTAATCAAGGTTGCTTTCTACTATTGTATCTATTATGTTTGGCAATAAAGAAATTCCAAGATTTTTAATCACATTTATAGGTATGCTAGCACTTTTTCTTAGGAGACTTTATATTAGATTCATGAGATTATCCTACACAGAATTTATGTTGGCTCTATGCCTGTTTATATTAAGCATGCATGGAGGCTCTAAGGTCTACCTATGGAGTCTACGCTTGATATAAACACAGATTTTTTAGCTCTAGGCTTAGATCTCACATGCAACCAAGTCCACGCTTGATAATATGCAGTCTATGTAGCTTTAAGCCTAGTTCTAACATGCAATAAAGAGCCATAAGACCTTCAACACAAGTGATCTAGCTATTAGGAAATAGTATGTGGGGATTGAATTGAAAAAGGTGATGCACCCGAGGATTTTTTTCTACATCTAGGTGGACTCCAATTGCCAGACCATTAAAGCTCTCCATCACTTTCATACTATAAGGATCCTTCTCTCCGGAGAAGGTGGCAATCTAATTGAAAGGGGGGTTGCCTTTGGGGATCTCCATCTACTTTTAGGTGGACAACGCCTCCAATCCTTAGATCGTGGATTATCTTATGAGGATCCTTCCCTTTGGAAGTCTTCTATCATGTGACCACTGCTCAACTAGATTAGATGGCCCTACTAAAGATAGTCAAGGGTTAGCAAATGAGAGAATCGCGTAAGCCATTGTGCCTTGGTGTGTTTTAGTTGATTTTAGGTTCAATTAACCCTAGGTCCCTTTTAAGGTGTGAAGTAGGTAGGGCCCTAGTTAATTTTTCTACACATGTTTTGATATTATCCTTTTTTATAACTTTATTTTATTAATGATTATTTATTTTAATTAAAAAAAAGATTAAAAATATAATGATATAATGAAACAGATTTTTGTTGTTAATATTTTATTACAATTTTCAATCAACTAGATTTTTTAATTTTTTAATTATAAATGTCAATTAAATATATTTTTATTTACTATCAGGAAGGGAAGTAGATGAGGATTCACTCATGGTTTATAGAAGTCCCTATACTCACTTGCATTAAATATAATATAACAACAGTCAATAGAAAACGATGCCTCTAATACTATACGGGTACCACGAAGGGCCCGAGGCTCTAAAACTAAAGTTGGTATAGTTACTTAATCTCTATAAGAGATTATAATTATTTAAAGACAATTATAGTTAAGTTCGTAGGTATTCTAGCCGAAACATAAGCCCTTTTATTTTTGCGGGCATTAACTCTCAAGGCTTGACTTTTAAAGATCTTAAATCATTAATCGTCCCCGTATAATTCTAATTTCTTCATGATCTCTGGTCTAAGATTTCTAATGCATAGGATTCTTTTATAGAGGCAAGTGTAGAGTATACTTATCTTTTTATATGACTTTGTAACTACATCATGAAACAATCAAGCTTTCAGGAGAGAGAGAATATTTAGAAAGAAGCCATAAGCTAAGAAACACTCGTAACATTATTGATATAATTCAAGCATGATTACAACTGAAGGGACTCCTTACTTTTATATGCAAAGCAAAAGGAATAAGATAAACAACATTAACTAAGAGATATGGCCTTCTGAGACCATAATAAAAAAGTAATCCCACATAGTATAATAATGCAAACTAAAATACAAAAGAGCATAATTAAAGTTACAATTATTAGGAAATATAGGGTCCTAATAAAGAAAATAAAATGCCTTAAAGATAATTATGCTCTCTAAGGAGTTGGAGCTTACTCAACTTTACGTCTACCAATACTATCCTCATTTGAAAAGTCATTATCCATTTTTTTAATTCTCTAATAAAGTGGTCCACCTCATCTTTATTCCACACAGGTGGCCATGGATCTTGTGAATCTTATAAATGGGCTGGAAGATCTTTAGGCTTTGGTCTAGTTCTGGATGTTTCTCTAACTTTAGATGTCTTTTTGGGTTCAAATCCTGAAAGACAAGGAAATTCACCACCCATAGCCCCTAAACCCATATGAGCAAATTGATCAAGATGAGACCAATAATCATCACTAAGAGAAATGGGTTCAGGTAATGATAAATGTCCTAGATATGGACCAAAAGAAGTACAATTAATAGATCAATTCATTTTTGGGTATTGATTGAGACGATCCAAAAAATGAAACAGATCATGCATAACATCTATTTGATTCTTAGGCCAATTAATGAAAGTTTTCCACACCTGAAAATGATTGATAGTATAGAAATAGTCGCTTTTTGTCATACTGTATGAGCGGTGGATGATAAAAAAGGATTAAATCGTCTATTTTTTTCAAGGGAATACTCTATAACTGGCATTTATTCATAATTTGAACTAATTGAAGACATCATTTAATCAATGGTTGAAACTATTATAGAAAACTCCATAGCAAATAGTTTTCATTGGTAGGATTAGTTATATGCTAGTAAACATATCTAGATAAAAGGGGACAAGCATATAACTCATAAAGAGACCACATATGCCATATATAAGCTTTAGAGATGCAATCATACAAATGATGAAATATGTAATAAGGAGTTTGAGCATTAAAATGGTGTGGATGTGCTAGAATTTTTAGAGTGAGAAGGACAAGATGCATTACTTTTTTCTTAGAAGAGTATTAATCTCTTTTAGATTTTCAAGAGGAGTGTAGGTGGTATGAATGAAAGATCTTTTAATTTTTGGCAAATTTAGAAAGATCCATAATTGGGAAAATGAAAAAAAGAATAAATTTTTGGATTGCAGGAGGGAGGAGATGAAAGGGTTTGCGAAGAGATAGAGGAAGTAAACTAAAACATTGGTGTGACTTTTAATATGTCGAGCCTCAAATTTATAGCTTGAAAACCAATCTTTCCACCAAAGTAATTGATTTTCATGTAAAATCTTTTTGGTAGGCTCGAGGATCTTGGGAAAATATTTGTTATCTATTTCAACCACAAATTCATGTGAGCTAAGGTGGAAATTGAAATTTTCAATACCTTTCTTTACCTCCAAAATCTCTTTATTGATTTTATGATAATGTTTTTCTGACCCCTTGAATTATCTACTATCATGACAACAATAATGGCATTTCCCATTAAACTCTTTAGTTAAGACAAAGCCCCAATAATGGTCGCTTGCATCAGTCTAAATAATCCTAAGCCCTTTATTAGGAATCTTTGAAAGTAATGGATGCTAACTCACTTGCTTTACATACTTGATAGCTTTGGTTTGTTTAGTACTCCAAGGTGGCGGATTCTTTCTTAGCAATCTGGATAAGGAGTTCAAGTAATTAGCTATATAGGGAATAAAATCCCAGATACAGTTGTTAATCCTAGTAAATTGTTTAATATGCTTTGGGATGTGATTTCTAAAGGGAAAATATAGAAGGTCACTAGCAATATTTAGACCTAGTTAATAAAATTCTTCTTGGAAATGCATACCCAAAAACTCAATTTAGGTTGTCCTAATATGACGTTTCTTTGAAGAGAGCATACTTCTATAGTGCTTTGCAATTACCAAAAATTGTTATAATAATGTTCTATGCTATTTATGTATTGTGGAATAGAGTAAAATTTCATCAATATAGATTAAAGCACTGTGCAAAATGGGCTTATATATCTTAGTCATGATTTGTTAGAATAATGATGGAGTAACTTTGAGTCCAAAAGGCATAGCATTCCATTGGTATTAAGTATTGGGGATATAAAATATTCCTTTATATCATTCTTTTGGATCAATACCTAATTGTCAAAATCTTGCCTTGAGATCAAACTTTCAAAAGATCTTAGTCTTCTTGAGAAAAATGACTTGGGTATTGATCTTGGGTAAGGAAAACTTGTCATCTTGTAATAACGTGGTGAGATATTTGTAATCAATGACTAATCTCTTTTTACCCTGACGTTGTTAAGCTCTTTTATTGACATAAAAGACTTGATAAACCTAATTAAATTTTGTAGGCTCAATTAAGCCTTGTCAAAGCAGGATAGCACACTCTTTTTGTACTAACTTCAAGTCATCAAAATTCATACCAAGATGAGTAGCTTTCATATGATTAATATCTTCATTTTTATTGAAGGGAAATTGGATGAAGAATTTATCATTCTTTCAAAGGGGAGTTAAATCATGAAATTAATCATGATTTTTCAAGGTAATGTGCTAGGAAGTGATCACGAAGGTCCTCATATTAGGGAGGAATACCAGTGAGTTCAAACATGTTACAAATCTCAACGTAGACATTAAAATGTTATCAGTACCGAATGCCATAATGGAGAATTTGAAAACAGGTTGCTTTACATTAGACATCCATGGCAATGAGAATATTTGGGCTAAGAAAATGACTGCCTAGGAATTTATTCAGCCCAATCTTGAATGATTTTCATCAGCAATAGTAAAATATTTATTATGAGACATCCAAACTTTAGGAAGTAAGATGCTAAGATTTATGACACTACGACAAAATCTAGTGTTCATATAGCCAATATCTTTAATAAGGCTGTCATATTTATCTTGTTGAAGTAACTAGATATGAATATAAGGCCTAGAAATAGAAATAGGTATGGGTTCTATATTGAAACATGATTGTTAAAGCATATAGATAGAATCATGTATCGAAGCCTTGGGTAGTAAAAAAAGAGGGGGAGGGGGTTAAACTATATATAAATGGCTATATTTGCATAATATAGTCGGTGTTTGAGACATTTAGAATTTCAATGCTAATGACACCTTTTTTGTTAAGGATTCAGTATCATCATCAATAATATCCTCAAAAGCATCAAAGTCTTCATCAGAGGATTCGTTAATAGGAATAACAAATTTAGTTTCTTCATCTTCACTTGGCTATTCCTCAATGGTATCTTCAATGATTTCAAAATGGACAAGCATCATAGCCTCAATAGATTCTATTAATTTAAGATCTCTCTTAGTTCTTTTAGGATGTCGTTTAGCAAAATGTTCCTAGTTGGCCACAAGTAAAACAACAATGTACTTTTCAAGCATTAGGAGCTCATTTTTTAAAGAAGCGAACACCTCGTCATCTTCTTTGTCAGAATGACCTTTGGTATCTTTCAGGATATATCTTATTTTTACGAGATCTTAAAGAAAGACATGGGTGAAATGATTTATAATGAGACCTTTTCTTCACAAAGTAGTCACATTCTTTTGGCTCCTTACATTTGATTTTCAAACAAGGCTTTTTTCAAGCGTTCTTCAATTTAGGACTTCCTTTAAGTATATTCTTGAAAAACTTGTGTTGATAACAAAGTTTGTTAAAAATGGCTAAAATCAACTAATAAATTTCTCCAAGAGATATATCTCTCATGTACCATCTTAATGTGGTAATGGCTCATTAAAGTTTAGGTTAGAGTTCCTCTAGTAGCAATTCAATGAATGTATGACAAACATTGATTTCATTATATTCATTGAGCATGAATAGCGTTATGAAATCATTTAAAAATGCTTTTTCAGCTCTTTCTGATCTAACAAACAACATTTTATTTTAAAATATTCTTGGTAAATTTGTTTGTCAATCAGTTGAAAATCACCAATGAATTCTTTATGGATAATACCAAGAAGATGACTAGCCGAAGGTAATTGGACATATGTGAGTTTATTATTCTCATCAAGATATTGCCACCATTCCCATAGAGTCCCAGTAAACTGGGAAGCAAATTTAGCTAAAATGTCACATAAAGTAACATAAATGCATGTCATTTATAAATCAATCCATACATCAGACTTATGAAGATGATTTCTCCTTTTCTTAGAAGGAAGATCATCAAATGTAAATAATGGTCCAAAAGAAGGTTTGGATGGAGGAATTGCCCTTGTTGGTGGCTGAAACAGTATTGGTTCTATCGATTCTACTTCACTAATTTCTAGTTTGACTTTAGTTTGTTGAGAAGTACCAGCAATAGCCATCATCATTTAAGCCAATTCAAGTAAATTAGTATTTTGATCAAACCTATCAAAGTTTTTTTAATAGGATGTTTTAGAATCATAGCTACTAGGTTTAAGCAGAGGATTGAGAGTAGCAATGAATTCTCTTTAAGGAGCTTTATCTTTTCCTATAGAGAAAGCAAGCTGAGTCCTAGGCGATGATGTGGGTGGAGTATGAATTTGTAAAGGTTTTGACTAAGTATTAACAGGTTTTGTATAAGAAGGAGAGGGATCAGGTTTATACTCAACTTTAGGTTTATGAACCTTAATAAAAATGGGCCTGGAGACTTGATGTTGGTGATATAAATGATAATTCATTTTGAAAATGTTAGCATAGTCATCCGTCTCATGATAAGTTGGAGTAGGGTAAATGGGTTGAATTACATGAATATGCTTTATAAATAGGTTTGGACTTTTTGTTTTTCATATATATCTCGATATGTTTAAGCATATCTTTCACGCATCGAAGCTTTGGTTCCTTTTTTTTAAATGAAAATTAGGTCTAATAGAATAACCATTAATATATTTAAGTAAATTGGTATCAAGTTGGACCATTTAAGCCTAGAAAGTGTTATATAAAGTTTGGATTTGTGAGGAGACAACAACAACTAGATTATAGGTGGCCTGTATTTACTGGGTTAGACCATCGAACTTATGATTAATATGGTGAAGAACTTTATTCTGAGCAACAACATTCTTAGTTTTCTAATTAAAGACTTCATTTGTAAGAGAGGAAGTAAGATTACCATGGGCTGTGATACTTGTAGATTAAACATAAAGATTGGAAATGATCTTATTAGTATCATCAATTTTTCTTTTGAAGAGGAGAAAACACATCATCATACATGGAATGGCTACAAGGCTAAGAGGTACCCTAGGAATAATAGGCTCAAGCTTATCTAAAATGTCTGCAATTAGAAGCCAATATTCTTTCCCAGTTGCCTTAAGCAATTCATAAAGATTTTTTAGGTCTAGGTTATGGGTTTTTTAGCCTAACCCATGGTTTTTCATCTAGATCATGATCAATAAATCTAGGTGGAATTGGTTTAGAAGGTTGACAACGATGGAGTTCTTTGGAAGGTGTCTCTTTCATTTTTCATGACATTTTCTAATAAAAGCTTCATCTTCTCCATCGTTTATGTCATACAGAAAAATCTCATAATCTAGTTTACACATAAATGGAACACATCCCTCAAATAAAATGTCCTCTTGAATAAACAATGTAAACTAGTTGGACATTTGATTTCATATAATGGATGGAAGGATCCCCTTTTCCTACTCAGCGAGTCGCTACTAGTTGTATCATTAAAATAAGAGTAGATGTATGAGAACTAGAGGGTTCAGGGGGGTGCTCCTCTGTTAGTCTAGAAACGATGGTTTAAACAAATCTATCTCGTAAGGTCCTTAAAATAAGAGGAGTGGTAGTAAAAATTGAGTGACGGTAAGAAGCATGAAAGGCCTTTGATAATTCGTGATCCATTTAGTAGGTATCAACTGTTCAAGTTCTATTAAAGGCAATTATTTTGGAATTTATGATGGTGTTATCATGAGCACAATTAACAACCATGTATAAGGAATCAGTTATAGAATTGGTAAAGTGAAGATTCACAGTATGATTTGATAGAAAATAAATCATTTGGTGATGTAATGTTGTCATAATGGCATAAGGGTCTTGGTTCGTGCCAGTAATATGTACTTAAAATTGTAATCATATAGATAACGTAGGATCATCCAATGAATATTAAAATCTGGAGCAATAGTAAGGATAACGCTACTATTATTAAGAGTAGTTAACAAAGTACTAATCAAAGCATTTTGGTATGTAGTATAAGCATTGTCTAAAAGGGATATACAGGTAGTTGTAGGATTTCCCTTTCAACCATGAAGAGTGAGAGATAACTAAATGGCTTCAGCATATAGATGAGTGTGATTCTGATCTCTTCATAGATCAATAATGTTTGGGGAATGGTTAACTTGGCATATTGTTCAGTAAGGGTGGCCTTTAAACCACACCATCCTAGTTAGGAACTTTGAATAATTTCCTTCATTTTAGGATGGGGAGTAGAAATTATTTGCCGAATATTACGAGTCCATGATTAATTGTGATGGTAAATACTATAAAGATTAAGAAGAGGAAGTGATGTATTTGAGATATAACTCTCTTCAGGGATATGGGTAATTTTATCAAGGTTTTCAATTTTATTGGACAAAGTTATTTTAATATTCGAAGGTAAATTGGCAATAGAAAGGGTAGAAGAAAGATGAATAGGATTATCAGGAAGAGAAGTAAATGAAGATTCACTTATGGTTTATAGAGGTCTCCATACTCACTTGCATTAAACATAATATAGCAATAGTCAATAGAAAACAATGGCTCTAATACCACACGGGTGCCCCGAAGGGTCACAGAGATCTTTGAAACTAAAATTAGTATAGTTACTCAATTTCTATAAAACATTAGAATTACTTAAAGACAACATATGTGTGTTTACTATACTCATCAAAATATCACCACCATTCCTGTAGAGTATTAGTAAACCGGGAAGTTAATTCAACTAAAATGTCACGTAAAGTAACATAGTGTGAGTCATTTGTAAATCAATCCTTACACCAAACTCATGAAGACGATTTCTCCATTGCTTAAAAGGAAGATTATCAAATATAAACTATGGTCCAGAAGTAGGTTTGGATGGAGGAATTGATCTCGGTGGTGGCTTGAAGCCTATAGGTTCTATTAATTCTGCTTCACTAATTTTTTTTCAACTTCATTTATTGAGAAGTATTAGGAATAATCCTCATCATTTTATCCAATTCAAATAATTGTTGCAATTTGATCAAAAAAATTAGAGTTATCTAAGTAGGATGTTTTAGAATCATCACTATTTAGTTCAGATAGAGGATTAAGAGTATCAATGAATTCTCTCTGAGGGGCTTTATCTTTTCCTATGTAGAAAGCAGGTTAAGTCCTAGGTAGTGATGTGGGTGGAGTATGAATTTGTAAAGGTTTTAACTAAGGATGAACATGTTTGGTATTAGAAGGAGAGAAATCTGATTTAGGGTAGAATTTAGAATTAGGAACCTTGGTAGAAATAGGCATAGATACTTTATGCTAACGATATAAAGGATAATTCATTTTGAAAATATTAGCATAGTCATCCGTCTCAGGATAGGTTGGAGTAGGGAAAATGGGTTAACTTATAGGAAAAGATGATGGATATGCTTTATAAACAAGTTTGAACATTTGTTTTTCATATTTTCTCTATATGTTTAAGCATATCTTTTACACTTCGAAGCTGCTATTCTTTTTTTATAAAAAATCAAGTCTAATATAGTGATTGTCAATATATTTATGTAAATCGGCATCAAGTTAGACCATTTGAGCCTAGAGAGTGCTATATAACGTCTGGACTTATAAGGAGATAATGTTAATCTGATTATGGGTGGCATGTGTTTACTGGATTAGACAATCGAGCTTATGATCAATACGACAAAGAAACTTATTCTAAGCAATAATATTCTCATTTTGTCAATTAAGGACCTCATCTGTAGGAGAAGAAGCAAGAGTACCATAGGTCATGATTTTTATAGATCGAACATAGAGATTGGAAATGATTTTATTAATATCATTAGTTTTCTTTTGAATAGGATGAAATTCATCATCATAAGGCCTCATCATCATGCATAGAATGAGTGTATCATCATGCATGGAATGGGTGTAAAGCTAGGATGTACCCTAGGAATAATAAGCATAAGCCTACCCGGAATGTCTGTAGTTAGAAGCTAATGTTCTTTCCCAACAACCTTAAGCAGTTCATAAAGATTTTGAGGTCTAGGTTGTAGGTTTTCTAGCCCAACCCATGGCCTGTCATTTGGATCATGATCATCAGATCTACGTGGAATTGATTTGGAAGGTTGAAAATGATTGACTTCTTTTATAAGGGTGATGTCTACATTTTCTCTTTCATTTTTCATGACACTTTCTGATAAAAGCTTCATCTTATTCATTGTTTGTGCCATACAGACAAATCTCACAATCTAGTTCATACATGGATGGACCACATCCCCAGATAAAATGTCCTATAGAATAAGCAATGCAAACTAGTTGGACATCTAATTTAACGTGATGGATGTGAGGATCCCTTTTTCCTACTCAGTGAGTCATTACCGATTGTATCATTAAAATAAGAGCAGATGTATGAGAACTGGAGGGTTCAGGAGGGTGATACTTTGTTGTTTTAGTAAAGATTGTTTGAATAGATCCATCTCGCAAGGTCCTCAAAACAAGAGGGGTGGTCGTATGAATTGAGTGACGGTAGGGAGCTTAGAAGGCCTTTTTGATAATTCGTGATCCATTTAGTAGGTATCAACTGTTTAAGCTCCATTAAGGGTAACTATCTTGGAATCTATATGATGGTGGTGTTATTATGAACATGATTAGCAACCATGTATAAGGCATTAGTTATGGAATTGGGAAAGTGGAGATTCACAGCATGATTTTGCAAGCGATAAATCATCTAGTGATGTAATGTTTCCATGATAGCATAAGGGTCTTAATCCATGCTAGTAATCTGTACTTAAACTTGTAATCATTCATATAATGTAGGATCATCTAAATGACTATTAAAATCTAGAGCAATGGTGAGGATAATACTTTCATTGTTAAGAGTGGTTAATAAAGTACTAATGAAAGCATTGTGGTATATGGTATAAGCAATGTCTAAAAGGGATATACGAGCAATTGCAGGAATTCCCTTTCGACCATAAAGAGTGAGACATAATCAAATGGCTCCAACATGTAGATAAGTATGATTCTAATCTCTCCATAGATCAATAAGTGTCTAAGGAATGGTTAACTTGACATATTGTTCAACAAAGGTGGCCTTTAAACCACACTGTTTAAGTTAGGAACTTTGAATAATTTCCTTCACCTTAAAAAGGTGAGTAGAAATTATTTTCCAAATATTACGAGTCTATGATTGATTGCGATGGTAAATACTATAAAGATTGAGAAGTGGAAGAGATGTATTTGAGATATGACTCTCTTAAGGGATATGGGTAATTTCAATAAGATTTTCAATTTTATTGGAAAAAGTTCTTTTAATATTCGAAGGTAAATTGACAATGGAAAAGGTAAAAGAAAGATAAATAGGATCGTAAGGAAGGGAAGTAAATGAGGATTCACTTATGGTTTATACATGTCTCCGTACTTACTTGCATCAGACATAATATAGTAATGGTTAATAGAAAACGATGGTTCTGATACCATATAGGTACCTTAAAGGGTCACAGGGATCTTTAAAACTAAAGTTGGTATAATTACTCAATCTCTATAAGAGATTATAATTATTTAAAGACAACTATAGCTAAGATCACAGGTATTCTAGCCGAGACATAAATCCTTCTCTTTTTGTGGGCATTAACTCTTAAGGCCTTGCTTTTAGAGATCTTAACTAACTAATCATCCTCATATAATTCTAACTTCTTTAGTATCACTAGTCCAAGATT
>JAOXYD010234220.1:0-17721 GCA_028565735.1 Pinacopodium congolense
TGTTATTAGAGCAGTTTTGGGCTAGTGAGTGGGAAAATCCCTAATAGTATCTACTACGCCTTAAAGACCTTGAATGAAGCCCAAGAAAAGGACACCACCACGGAAAAAGAACTTCTTAGAGGGGTTTTTGCTTTAGATAAGTTTAGATCTTATCTATTAGGTACTAAGATTACTATCTATTATAACCATGTATCTTTAAAGTAGTTGCTAGCAAAGAAGGAGGCAAAGCCCAAGCTCATGCGATGGATATGCTTGCTTCAAGAGTTCAACATAGAGATCAAAGATAAGAGAGCCTCATAGTATAGAGTGGTAGATTAATTGAGCATGCTAGTGCAGTATGGTGTAGATAAGAGCCTAATCAACGATGACTTTTTGAATGAGCAGTTGCATATAGTATAAATGACAACCCCTTGATATGCTGATGTGGTGAACTTTTTAGTTTCTAATCAACTTCATGTAGATTTCACCTAATTACAAAAGGAAAGGATGAGGAGTGAACCAAGTTCTACATTTAGGATGATCCATATCTATGGCGATATTATGCGGACCAAATAATAAGAAGGCATGTACCTAATTTTGAATTCTCTTCTATCTTAGATTTTTGTCATAACTATGCACGTAGAGGTCACTTTGGGCCAAAGAGAATAGATTACAAGATCTTAAAGTGCAAATTTTACTGGTCATCATCATTTTGTGATGCTTATGATTTTTGTAGGACTTGCAACAATTGTCAATGCAAAGGTACATTGGGTCCCTAGGAGGAAATGCCTCAAACCCTTATTATGATTTGTGAGATTTTTTATGATTGATGCATGGACTTTATGGGCCCCTTTCCTTTTCAATTTGAATTTTAATATATTATGCTCGTTGTTGATTATATCTTGAAATGGGAGGGTGTAAAAGCCACCAGAATTGATGATTCTTGAGTGGTTGTAAATTTGTTGAAATCCAATATATTTTCTAGGTTTAGAGTCCCACGAGCCATCATCAATGATAAAGGAACTAAATTTTACAACTAGATGATCGAGGCTCTCTTAAAGAGATATCAAGTGATACATCGATTCTTTACAACATACCACCCTCAGACAAGTGGCTAAGTTGAGGTATCAAACCTTGAGATCAAATCCATCTTGGTGATGATGGTGAATCCCAGTAGGAAGGATTAGAGTTTGTACTTCAACGACGACTTATGGGCCTACTGGATTATATATAAGACCCTAATTGAGATGTCACAAGAAGTTCATCTTTGAGAAGCTATGACGCCTACTAGTAGAGCTTAAGCATAAGGTCTATCGGCCAATGAAGCAATGTAATATAAAGTTGGAGGCAGTTGGTCCCGAAAAGAAATTGTAGATACAAGAGCTCAAGGAGTTGCACCACAAAGCATTTGAGAATCTAAGGATATACAAAGAGAAGACGAAGGCATTTCTTAACCACACATTTCCAAAAGATATTTGTAGTGGGATACAATGTTCTTCTTTACCATTTTTGACTCAAACTATTTCTAGGTAAGTTGTGTTTGAGATGGACTAGTCAATTTGAGGTTGCCCGTGTTTACCATGATAAAGCAGTAGAGATCAGGAGTGCTAAGATAAGTAAAGAGTTTAAGGTCAATGGACATCTTCTTAATACCTTACTTTGAGGGATTTTGGGTTCACAACTTGAAGGTGATAGAGCTTGAAGATGCAAAATACATTCATTGATGTAGGTTAATAAGGGTTAAGCTTATGACCTTAAATAAGCGCTTGTTGGAAAGCACCTCATCCTTATCTTTTAGTTTTTGTTTGTTTTTTTCTTAAGTTTTGGTTTGTTTCATTTGAGTTTTATATGATTTTGTATTATTTGGTTTGTAGGAAGACAAGGAGGAAGCTCTAATCTTGATTTTCATGTTCGATACTACCTCTTCAATCTAAGGGAGTATTCTTGATTCCTTTCTCCCACATATATTCTTTTAACATTTTAGGACAATGAGGACAATGCCTGTTATAAGTGTGAGGGTGAGGCAAGTTCAAATTTTTCCTGCACTTGAGCTATTATGAGTCCAAGGCTAATGATTTGAATATGTGTAGCTTAAGTTGATTTTGATATTTAGTCAATAGTAAATTATTGTACTTGAAGGACATTGATACTTTTAATTTGAGGATATTTTCTTAGCTCTTGAAATGATACTAACTTTTTTGTTTTTTTTCCTTTTCTTTTGAGTGCTTTGCATGTGTTTTTAGTAGCTCATTTGTATGATATTTTTTTTTAAAGTCCATTTTGTATGGTTTATCATTTGAATGTGAAATGGGATGCTTAGAATAAAGTGTCAACAAAATAAAAAAGGAAAAGAAAGAAAAGAAAAGAAAAAAAAAAGAGAAAAGTGTCTTTGTTTTTATGTTGATGAATAAAAAGCGTCTTTTTTTTATATTTGTGAACAAATTGGGCAATTCTCACTCGTTGGCTTCAATCTAATGTAAGGTTGAAGTTATGAGTGATGCTAATAGCTATTTGAGAAGGTTATATATCCTAGTAACCGGGGAGTGTTCACAATAAAGTGTTTATCTTAAAGATTTGAAGGCATTTTAGGGATAATAGGCAATTATTTGTGGGAATGTAACTTTACTTAGAGTATAAGCAAGTATCGTCCTGTAAGGATTAGATTTAGTCACTACTCAATTCAGATTAAAGTTTGTTTAAGGCAAAATTGCAAACAACAATAACTGAAAAATAAATTAAAGTTAAAAAAACTAGCAAAGAAAAATCAAAGGAATAAAGTATAGGAATTTAGAACTTCAAGGTTTAAGACTAAGAATTACTTCTAACCCAAATTTATTTCTTTCTTATCTTACTGATTCAATCGTGTGTAACCTAAGATTTCCTAAAGTTTAGTTATCCTCTCTCAAGGAGTAACTATTTGTCTTTAGTTAAAATAAGATGGAATTAGTCTTTCCTAAATATTTAAATAGATATGAAGCAACCCTATAGGTAATAATCAAACTGTTAAGATTTCTCTTTAGCCACTTGAGAACCTAATGTTTATAGATCTATTAGGTGCCAATTCTTATTATACAACCCAACACAAATTCCCAAGCTCAATCTCTTAATCTATTGCAAGGTATAGGCATAATAAACATCATAAACATTCATTCATGAAATCAATAAGCAAGAGTTTTACAAAATTGTTCAAGAGTAATTCCTACAATGACTTTAGCCACTCATGAAAATGATAAATTCACTAAGCAACATATTTTTCATTAGAAAAAAGAAGAAAATAGAGAAAAGAATAAAACCATATGAATATTAGAACTCCTCTCTTCACACTCTCAACGCTAGAAAATCTAGAAGTTTATTTTTCTTGATCCAAAAATCTTTTCTTGCCTCTTTTGGTATGTCCTAAGGTGATGTGTGGAAGCTCCTAGGGTTTCTAATCATTAAAAATGTGAAAAAGTGACTTCCAAGTCATAAAATCCTGTTTTTGACAGTTTATAACTTCATCTCTACTGTCACCATCGTGCATGGGCTCCAGTTGCTGTCACAATTGTGTAGCTACATGATCGTGTACCACACTTTTTTAGCTTATGGTACTCTTCTTTCTTTAAACTATAACATCTTCTACACACCTCTGATTAACTTGAAATTTGATATGAAAGCTCCTCACATGGTGTTCGCACAACTCATAAATTTCCATATCCATTTGAGCCCTATAAGTCCATCTAATTCTTCATCCAAATCACCTGAACCAAATCTTATGCTGAATTGAGCTTCATTTGTTACCTGTGCATCTAAATATCAAAGTGCATCAACCCATCTCAGAAATAAGCTCAAAGATTGCCATCAAACACTAAACCACATTAAGAAATGACCCAAATATAAAAGATAATGAAAAATACAAAAGATCGTACTAACAAAGCTAAAAACAGAAAAATAATCATTAAAATACCTAGAAATACCCTAGAAACATAATCTAAAAACACACTTATCAACTTCCCCACACTTAAACATTTTCTTGTCCTCAAGAAAAAATTTAAAATGTAAGGAACACAACACACAAACACAAAATGCAACACACATAAACACATAAGAATGAAGGATAGAACATAAAAATCGCAAAAGATATCAAGGAGTTTGCCTAACCAAAATCTCAATCATTCATGAAGATTTAATGCAATCACCTATTGCATTTACATTGTGATTATCTTTGCATTGAAAATGCATTATAATTATAACTTTTTTTATACTATTCTCACGTTTAACAATTGTCATCACGCATTTGTTCTAATTGTTGAGTGAAAGGTAGTCCATCACTAAGCAATCATTCATTAAATGTTTAACTTATGAAAGGAGATCAATAGATTTCATTTGAGAGTTTAATTAATCAATTTTTACTCTTTCCAAGAATAATCACCGTGTTTTCATGTAGAAGTTCACGTCTCTCTTCTCTCTCCTTTTTTTCTCTTCTTTTTCTTTTTTTCTCTTGTTTTAGCTTTTACTTTTTCTTTCCCCCCTCACCATCTTAATGCAACCTCAATTACTCAACTTTGGTGGTGTTTTTTGGCTTAAGTTAGAGTGTTAAAAGTATCATTTCACCTTTTTACACAAAGATTCACATCTTTTTTGGAACACCCTTGGTTACTCGGCTAGATCACAACTCACAACTAGCCCTAAACTTTACTCTTAACCCCTTTGGATTTCGTAAAGAGATCAAAGGAGTAGTTAGTAAAAATTGAACAATTAACACATCTAAACCAAGAAACCATATCACTTCTTTCCTAACTAATCCTTTTTATGAATGAAAACAAATGAATCCCATCATTAAGTCCAAGTTCATAAAAAAATTGCATTAAAGCAAATGTCATAGAAGAAAGAAGGTATGCAACACTTCAATTAACTTGCTTTTTCAATGGAAAGGCAATATTGATACAAACTTATTAGGATCATATGTCTTCACTCCTAGAATAACTGTAATTCTAATAATGCTAGCTCCTTTCAATACCATGCTATTTATACATTCAAACATATGCAAAAAAAATGACTAACAACTTGAAATGCCTAAAACATGCATCTTATATGCAAAATGAAAAAAAATATAGCATATACTACCTCCATTCACTTAAAGATCATATTATCCTAAATGTATGAAGGAAGCATCATAAGTGACAATGAAAAACAACATGCACTAGAGAAAACACACAAAACAAATAAAAGAAAATAAAAACTACAGATTAAAAAGAGGCATAAGAAAAATTATGGAGAAGGTGGGGGTGATAGTATTGGAAAGGGCCCTTGATGCCCTTGCATTGCGAAGGATTTGAGCACTTTTTTTGTGAGGTAGTGTTGTTGGCATGCTACCAATCGCAATTGTTAGTCTATATAATCTAGGTGATGCTCCATCTTTTAGTTGTTGGCCTCCATAACATTGATCACTTATTGCAAACCTGACTCTTCAGATTCATCACTAGATGTACCATCAGATTCGGGTGTTGGATTGGAACTAAAAGCTCCTTAGGAGAACTTGGGTTTAGCTGAAATAAGAGAGTGAGGGTTCTGGAGCTCCATATTATGGTGCTCTAGAATTTCAGTTCTTCTCAAATAAGGGAGATTAAAGTACTCACAATGTTATCCCTACCAAAAATATAAGTGGTACATAATTTCCAGAAAGTTACAAGGAATTAAGGAGGAACTGAAGTTTTAAACAATACTAGAGTAGGCAATACATGCTAGGCAATATCTAAGGCACGAAAAGCACTTGCCAAGGCAAAAAAGGACCTATATGCAAACCTTTATGTAGAGAACCTGCAGGTATTAGACAAACTGGCCCTTCATGATTATAATCAGGCTTAGAAGCTCATTATTCCCTTATTAGACAAAAGGCATGATGGAGATCACAACACTAAAAGTTAGTATCTTGTCTGGTAGAAGTATTAATAGAGTCATAACTCTGTCTCGAGAGGACGAATCATAAGCTTGATCCCAAAATAAGTTGAGTGCTGAGGTGGCTTCCTTTTTTACACACTTGTATGGTTCTTCCCGTGGCAACCAATCCTCAATGCAAAGCTTACTAGCCTTATTTCTAATCAGATTTATGTTATAGATTAGGATCTTCTTATTAGACTTGTCACAGAAAGGGACGTTCATGAAGCCCTCTTTGCACTTAAAACTGATAAGGCCTTAGAATTTGATGACGTTAATACTTATTTCTTCTAGATGAGTTGGGATTTTACCAAGACCATGTTTATTAAGGTTGTTCAGGAACTTTTTAGGAATGGCTGATTGCTCAAGTAATTAAACAAGACCTTTGTGACCTTAGTTCCTAAGGTAGGTAGCCCTAATTATGTGCAGGAGTTTTGGCAAATTTCTTATTGTAGTATTTTTTTTTAAGTAATTGCTAAACTATTGGTTGATAAGCTACATTCAGTCATCAAACCTCATATTGATCCTGCACAAAAATGAGATTAAATTGAAAGAAAATGAAATGAGAAGAAGATGAGGCTCATGCTATTTAGTGTGGGACGACAACCATTGGTGTGTGCATTACACGCGCCAATCAAGTAACTGCTTACACGTGCAAGGCATGCACCTAACGGGTTGTCCCTTTTGGATCCATCCTTAGCAAGTTTTGGGCCTATTTGTTTGAACCTTTAGGCCACAAGAGGATTAATTTGAGTCATTAAATGATTTTTGGGCTAAACCTTATGGATTTTTGTGAGTAATATGGGTTATAATATGAAACCTTGATTATTAAGTGATTAAATTATATGCTTTAATTTTAGACCCTAATTAAACAATTTTTATTTTGGATCTTTAAAGAATCAATTAATTTAATTATGAACTGTAATTTTGACCCTAAGTATAGTAAAATTATGTTGGGTCATAATTGATTTATTTTGATTAGTATGCTTAACTATTGAGCATATGTTTTTTAGATATAATATATTTTGGAAATTAGCACCATATTATATGTTTTAATTAGTATTTTAAATATTTATATCATGTCATACTTAAAATTTTCTATTATATGTTGAATGTGATACATGATATTATGGTAATTTAGAATAGTTTATTAGTCACCAAAGTGACCAAACCAATTAAATTAAATTTTTTTTATGTATGATAATCGTCCAATTAAATGTTTATTGATAAAAAGCTTGTTAGTCACCAAAGTGACCTAACTTGAAAATATTTAGACATTTAATTATGAAATTTTCAATTTTTCATGTTAATATGATGCTGTTAAAATAATATAAAGGTTGAACTAAACAATTGAAATCATTAATTATAACATTAGGAGGTCACTCAAAGATGGACCATGGCTTATGATTAAAGAATCTATCAATATATTTGGATAATATGATTGTATATTCAAAGATAACATACATTGTTGACTAGAATATGATTGATTGTCTATTATGCTGAATTTCTTGGCATCATTATAGGTTACAATTATGTATTTAAATTTCACCAAAAGGAGAATTTAAATACATAATCAAAGATTCTTATTATTTTGAAGCCATTAAATTTACTCAAAGCATTAATGTGTGAGTTATATATTATGTTTGCTTTGTTCTCTTTAGGAAATGGTCTTACCAAGTTCAATGGTTTGAACTATGCGGATTAGTCTGAACAAATCTAGTTCTAACTGGGTGTAATGAATTTGGATTTGACCATAGTTTCATACTCAAGGCCTGCATCTATAGCCTAGATTAGTTCTGAAGTTGACAAGTCTTATTATAAGGCTTGGGAATGGTCTAACAAGCTGAGATTCAACATGATGCGAATGATGATCGCAGAAAATAATCAAGCCATCAATGCCTAAAACGGAAAACATAAAGGAGTTCATGTTGAGCCTTAATAAATACTCCTAATCATAAATAGCTGACAAGTTTATAGTATGGACTTTAATGAGTGAGCTGAAGATCAAGAAGTTTAATTAGTCACAGCCCATTCATGATCTTATAACAAAAAAGTTAAATTTAGTAGCTAAACTAAAAGCAATGGGTATGCATGTGAGTGAGTCCTCATTGTACAGTTTATTATTAACTCACTTCCTTTGGAATTTGGCCAGTTCTAGGTGAATTACAATACTTTGAAAGAAAAATGAAACCTTCAGGAGATTAAGGTCATGCTGATTCAAGAGGGATGAAAATTGAAGAAAATGAAGGAGCACTCTGTTCATCTCACATTTTATTAAGGAGCTAGTAGTAATAAGAACAAACTAGGAAAGTATGACAAAGATAAGGATAAACCTTTTAGTAAGGTTAGTGAAGGTCGAATCCATAAAGACAAGAGATGTCATTTCTAAAAGAAATCTGGTCACTTCAAAAGGGATTGCCCTAAAAGGAAGGCTTGGTTAAAAAAGAAAGGTACAAACTATATTTTAATATGTTTTGAATAAATTCTTATTAAAGTACCTAATAATACTTAGTTGTTAGATTCTGATGCAACAACTCATGTGTCACATATTACATAGGGATTCCTTTCGATCCATCCTGTAAAGGAAACTGAAAAAGTTCTTATATATAGGAAACACAATGAAGGCACAAATAGAGGGCATTTGGAAGTACAAATTGATCTTGGATATTGGATGTGACGTGGATCTAGAAAAGTATATTTATATTCCCGAATATGATAGGAATTTAGTTTCTATTGCAAAGATGGATGATGTATGCTTTAACTTTAAGATTGGAAACATTGTTTTTTCTTTGTATAAATACGAGTACTATTATAGTTCTGGTATTTTAATAGATTGTTTATATCATTTCAATCTTGATGTTCATTTACTAAATCTCTGTTTCAAGTTGACCATATTATAAGAAGTAAACGTAGTGCATATAATGAATGTTCTTTTTTTTTCTTTATGACATAAAAGGTTAGGCCACATATCCAAAGAAAGCGTACAGAAGTTAGTGCAAAATAAAATCTTACCTTAATTGAATTTTGCTGCTTGGAATATATGTGTAGATTACAGTAAAGGTAAGCAAATCAAACATATATTAAAGCATCCAATCACAATAAGCAGTGAACTACTTGAATTAACACACACCGATATTTGTAGTACTTTTGACGTTTCTTCTTAGGGCGGCAAAAATTATTTTATCACCTTTATTGATGACTTCTCACAATATGGTTACATCAATTTATTGTATGAAAAATCTCAGTTCGTAGAAATTATAGAGGTGTTTATTAATGAGGTAGAGAGGCAAATAGATAGAAAAGTAAAGATAGTAAGATCTGATAAAGGTGGTAAATTTTATGAAAAATTTAATGAAAATGGATAATGTTCAAGTCTATTTACAAAATTTCTTGTAAGATGAGGTATCTGTGCACAATACATAATGCTTGGCACACTGCAACAAAATGGTGTAGGTGAAAGGCAGAATCATACTTTTATAGACATGGTTAAGAGTATGATATGTTATAGTACTGTATCTTTATTATTGTGGATGCATGCATTAAAAATCGTTGCATATATGCTTAATAAGGTTTCTAGTAAGACAGTTCCTAAGACAACTTATAAACTGTGGATAGGAAGGAAAATTAGTTTATCGCCTTCACGTTTAAGGTTATCAGACAGAAGTAAGGCTGCATAATCCACATAAAAAGAAGCTAGATGTGAGAATCAGTAGTAGTTATTTCATTAGCTATCCTAAAAAATCAAAGGGGTACATATTTTACTGTTCTAGCTATAGTACCAGAATAGTTGAGTCTGATAACGTTCACTTCATTAATAATGGTCAAATTAGTGGGAGTGGGGAACCACGAAATGTAGATATTTAGGAGACTCAAGTTGAAACTCATCCTTCAAGTATTGTTTTCTCAATTGTTGTTTATTTTGTTGCATCATAGATACGTAACATACTGATATAATAAATTAATTTCCATCTCCATAAATTGACTATGTTAATGAAGAACCAGCTAATGATGCGCAAGTTACAAATGATCAAATGATGCTATAAGAAATAGTATTACGAAAGTTTATAAGGTAGAGAAGATCAGCTATTTTGAATGACTATGAAGTTTATTCACTTGAACATGAATGTAACTTGAGTATGTGAAAGTATCAATTTTAAGCTAGCCACTTAAGATTAGGATTTAAGATACTTTAAGCATGAGAAATCATCTTAAATTGTTTGAAAAATCAATAAGCAACATAAATTAACCCTTACCTAACCAAACCTAGATTTTTTGTGAAAGTTGGAGTTCTGAAATTAATTTTTCAGAACTCATCTTCTTGAAATTAATGCCCATTTACTTTATTTTAAAGCATAACCAAACTTTAAACAAGATTAAATGAAGAAAAAACAAAGTTTTAACCATAGCTTTGTTTTGATTTTGTGATGGACTTTAATCAGATTTTAAATTTGTTTTAAAACTCAAATAAATCATCCATCATATAATCCATAGCTAATTTACACATTTGGTAATTTTAAGAATTTTTTGGAAGCAATCAAAATCTTTTTTAAAGTGTTAAATCCAAAGTAGCCAATTTTAAGCCTTTTTCCAATTTTTATTCAATTTCTATAAATTTTACCTGAATATTTGTAATTCAATCAACCTAGTTATTAAGTAACATTATCCTTATGGGTTCGACACTCGAAGTCTAAAATATTACTCCACTTTATTACCTTTGCGATAGGTGTACTTGCCTTAAAAGTCTGTTGGTTTTAAAAGTAAACTCATTTCAAAATCACCCATCATTTTAAAGTCACCTAACCAACGCAACAGTATAGAACCTACAATCTTTGCAAAAGGGAGATAGAAAATATAGGGCACCTATTCTTCATATGTAACTATTCCAATCAACTATGGATCCAATTGCAAAATTTGTTTCCCCATATGTCCTATGTAGGATTGATATAATATAGTTAATCAGGCTACCTAATCTAATATATCAAACTGTCCCATAATTATTAAATTACATTCAAGATTGATTTCAACATTCATATAGTGGAGACAAAAAAAAAACCAATTGAATTTTCAAGAAATGTGAGAGGGAATCTCCTGCTGTGATACATATCATATTATAATGGATAAAAGAAGTGTTAATGGCAAGAATATCTATTATAAGGCTCTCTCATCACCTTATATCATCCTGAAAGCTAAGCTAATCTACTTCTTAAAGTTGTGTCTAGTCCATATTTGATCAATTATGATATTTAGAGTTTATCTCTTTATTATTCCATTATTTAGTTGATCATATGATATACTCAACGATTTAGAGCCCTTTGTAGCTTCCATTATATTCTTAATTAAATTCATTTTTTCTTCCAAAAACATGTGAAATATTAACCAACATATAAAGGCAAGATAATAAAAAATAATCATTTGAATAAATTAAGTGTCAAGAGCAAATTGCAACACTAATGAGATATTGTTACACCATGGTAAGATATGGTGAATAATAATAAAGTAAAAAAAAGGAAAAATATAAATAAAGAGGTCAAGAGCATATTATGATCAATGTAATCTTTGATATTACCTTCTACTTGCAGTTTATAGCTTTTTCTTGGCTAAAGTTGTATGAACGTTGAATAATTATAGTTTAAAGCATTTATCTTTTGTAACTTAAGGCAAATTTTGGTATGAACTTTATTAAAAAAAACACTCAATCTTTTTAAAAAAATTCTTAAGGAAAATTTGATACTTTTTATAGAAATTTTTTGGGACTTAAATCTATCTATGTTGGTTTCAGCCAAGTAATGGGTAAAAAATTTTGTGAAAATGTATTATTGAATGGAGTTGGTTAATCTATATTAATTACCTAGCAAGTGTAAAAGTATTAAACTTTATATTTGGTTATGCATCAATTAACTTGTGTGTTGTATAGATTGAATGAAGTCTTTTGAAAGATAGGAATTTTTCAAGCCAATGAGTTTGTACTTTGATTTTTTGGGATAAAGGTTAACCTACATAAGACATAGGCCAACTAATGTCATTAGGAATTACCAAATGGATCTAAGTGGACGAAAGATAAAGAATTGTTGGATGAATTTCCATAAGTCAATTTTGTGCCCATTCTCTCACTTGATCTCTTTATTATTATTATTATTATTATTATTATTATTTTGATATTCATGTCACTTGCTAAAATTCTATAACCATTCATTGTAGTATTCAATTCATTCAATATTTTTACAAAGAGGCAAATATTTGAACACAACTCCCTCTTGGGTTTCACAAGGGGACCAATAGCTTATATCGAAGAAGGTCCCATTTAATTGCATACATTTTTCATAAATTTACGCAAAGATCATGATCTCACATTTTGCACCACCTTTTAGCCAAGATAACCACAAGTAAAGTGTCATTCTTTAGTAGAGATAAGTACTTATAGTGGAATATAAGGATGAAATACTTCCTTTTAGTTCAATGAGTAAAGTTGAGGATAGAACAACACTTATGTTAATGAAAATAGTAGTGACAGATAAGGTTGAAACAAAGATACTAAAGGATAAAAATGGATGGAATGCCAACGACAAGAGACTTATTACATTAAATAATAAAGTGGTTTATATTATATATTTTCTTTTTTTGGTAGAAATAAGTTCAATAGGTTATTTATATTTGAAACTAATCATAAGATGTGAAACACACTTGAAATCATACATAAGGGAACTAATTAAATAAAATGAAGTACAAATATCAAACTATTTTAGATATTTATACTCACTTAACTTAAATCATAAATTCTCTTAATGGTCTTAAAAAAACTTATAGTAATATTGAATTCATATGAAATGTATGTAGGTCTTTACTAGAGGCATAAATAGTAAAGGTTATGATAATACAAAAAAAAAAATTGAACATCTTCTCACTATTAGTGCTTATTAAGTAAAATGTAAGGATGAAGGAACTTCATGAATGTAGAGCATAATCTTTAGAGTTTACAACAATGAGACAAGTAATCAAGATGAGAACCAGGTTCATGAAAGTGGTAAAGGTGATATAAACTCTTCATAAATAAATTAAAAAAGCAAAAAAAATAAGAATAAATAATGGATATGTTGTGTGCCTATCTAAGTTTTAAAAGATAAATAACTTAGAACACACTAAATAATATCACAACACATGAAAAGGCAAACTTTGTGTAAAAAGACTAAATGAAGTCCTAAACATTGTTAAAAAATCAAAATTTGTTGTGATTTTAGTTATTTTTTATTATTTCAATTGTCCTTGACTACTTTATGTATGAAATGGATTAAATATTGGATATTATGCATATTGGATTACTTCTTCACTAATTGTGTGCTTTACTTGTGATTGCCTTGTTTTGATCATGATAAAGTTGAGATTTGCAAATTAGATTAAAGGCATCAATTAATTTCTATTGTGCTCAATTAACTCTAGACTTATTGTTGGAATTATTTATGTGAAGTCTTTAAATCGTTTCTTAAGGATAACAATGACTTAAGTGTGTATGGGGGGGGTGTATTTGATAGGGATGCATTTTATAGTATTTTAACATGTGTTTCAATGTCATTTCATCCTTATTTTGATATTTAAATCCTTGATTTATGTTCCTTTTGAGTTTACATGCATATTTGACCTTATGACACAAATACAAATTGAAAGTGCCATGTTTTGAATAGAATTATAGCAAAATTGGAACTAGAAGAGGTGTGAAATAAATTTTAGGACTTAGAGGATCATGTTATGAGGTTCCAAAATAAATTTCAAGGTCATATTACAAGCCATGAAAAGTGCACAAAGAAAAGAACAAGAAAATTTTAATTGAATACTAAATTTGTTACAGGTGACTTTTTTAATGCTTTAGTTGCAAAATTCAATCTTAGATCATTGTAAAATTTTCCCATGCAAGAACATTACGTGAAGAATCTATATAACAAATTTCATGGGTATTGGAGTTAGAGTGGAAAAGGCGAGGAGGGGCAAAAGATGTCAAATTTAAGGACCTATATAGAATTTGTAAACCAACATTACTTTTATGATTTTTAGGATAAAAATTGACCAAAGTGCTCCCATAACATATCGAAAGCCCTACCAACCATCTAAGACATATATAAGGGGCTTTAAAATGTAAGAGAGAGCAATCATTACATTCTTTTGTGATTTTCTTCTTATTTCGCTAGAAACCTCTCCAAGTTCTTAGGATTTTGCTTTAGGATTTCCTTTGGGTTTTGTTTCATCTCTTTAGTTTATTTTTTTAGGTATCATTGCACTTATATCAATTGTTGAATGATTTTGTTAGAATATTTCCTTATTTCAATATCTTCTTGTGTTTAGATTGAATTTTTAATAGGTTTTGTAGTTAAAACCCAGGAATATTATAAGGAATCTTTATTATATATAAATAGATGGTTTTATTATATATTTTTGCTTTGATTTCACTAGTTTAAACTTAGGTTATTGTTATTTTAGTTCTATTTTTATTAATTTCTAGCTTGTGTGATAGTTTATCTTATATGTTTTCATTTATTCTTGACACCTTTTGTTATTTTATGCTTGGTAGCTAGGATTAATGCATTTTATTAGGTTGTAAATTGTTTCACTTAAGTTTATGTTCTGATTTTGTGTGCTAGAATTCTTGTTTTTAATGCATTTAGTTTAGGTTCTGTGAATTGGGTTGTGTTTAGTTGATTGTTAGTATGAAAAGCTTGAGTTTTCATTAGATTATAGTTTTCATTACTTGTCTTAAATTTTCTAGCCATGATTTCATTTCATTAAGTATGGTTTATTTTTATTTAATTTCTATTTTAATTAGTTTAAGCATGTGCGGCTAATTTCCAAAGGGTTTGAAGGTATTAAAGGGATAAAGGGTGATTATTTGTGAGAATGAAGTTGGGCTTGTATTGAATTATAAGATTAGGTTGGTTTGGAACTTTGGTATAATGTCAAGAATTAGGAGTTATTTCTGGGCTTGATCACTCTTTTAGTAATTTCCTAATTTGAATGCTAGGATTAAGCTTTTTATATGTAATAGTCAATAGCGATTTTGGAAAGTAGCAAAAGACTAGTTAGATTTGTAGCCAAACGCAACTAGTTAGTCTAAGGTTTCAATCCTTTAGGTTACAATTTCATAGCTTGTCAATTAGTAGCCTAAGTTAGTCATTGCTCATCACCTAATTCTTCTTTGCTATTAAACTGGGAGAGCCTAGTTATTGTTATAGTGAAGTTAGGGTTATATCTAGATCTTGCTAGATTTTCCTATTTTATAGGAACAGAGGATTTTAGAGCTTGTTCAAATCCATAGGCTACCATATTAGCTAAAGCACCATTTATCTAGCTTTGAAGATCAATGATTGTCACCAAATTCCAATAATACCTTGTACCCTTTTTTTTATATTGTTATTATTCCTATTATATTTTGCATCATGTTTATCTCTCGGGTTGCATTGACTGCATTTTAGTTTATTTTGCTTTAGGGGTTTTCTATTTCTTTTCTTATATAACATTTGAAATAGCAATGAAATTCTAGCTCCTTATTGTTCCATCCTATCTTGCCATACAACATAATAAGGTCTAGTTAGGAATTTATTATTTAGTAGTTTGTGATGAGCTATTAACTAAAGTGAGATTAAGTAAAGTGTTTTTTGGAGTTGTTCTTATGAGATTGAGAGGTTATTTTTTAGCCTAAGGAAAAGAAAAGAGTGAAAAGTTATCCTTGATAATTGAAAAGGATTGTGTTATCTAACGTTATATTCTTGATGATTGCATTAATGCAATATTGGGGGCTAGACGTAGCGGCATGTGGATAGCTCCGAACTAGAATAAATCGTATCATATCCTTCCTCCCTTTCCTTTAATGTTTACATACTTATTTTAATTTGTTCTATTTTTCATTACTTGATTAATTTGATGTTTTTTTTTTAGTTTCCACATCTTGTAAAATTGGTTTACATATTTATGAAGAATTTTTAAAGTACCTAAGTCACCCCTCCCCCTCTTATATGTCATATAGGCCTAATAGGTGTGTATTATTATATGTTTTCCTAATGGTTTAATGTGTGGTTTTACATGTTTAGATCAATATTGTTATACTTAGGACTTAGATCTGTGCCTTTTTAAAGTTATTATCTTGGTCTTTATGTCATATCCATTTGTGATGCTTACGGGCATGATTTGGACTTCTTTTGTATGGATGTTTGATGTGATATCATTTGGAGTTTAATAGGGAGCAAGGGAGTGAAAAATATGAACTAAAATCTAGATTAATAGATCTCCATTATTATGGACTAGTTGTGATCAGGGGCTAGCACTGATAAGTGAGAGTAGGAATGATAGCTTTGTCAAGGTTTTAAAGTTGTGTGGATTTTTTTTATGATGTTTAGAAATATTTTATGGTAGGAAACCCTAGGACCTACCAAAAATCATTGAAGAAATAACTTCGAAGGAAAAAAACAAGGTTTTTTAGTGGATTCCAAGAGAAGAAATCAAGTTCATCCATCAAACTTCAAGGGTTCATCATCTTTCTAGATTTTCCAACTTTTGGAGTGAAGAGAAGAGTGCAATCTTAACCTTTTTTCTTTACAATCTTCTCATTTTTATCATTTTATATAGAGAATATAGTTGATTTTGGGTTTTTTGACACATTGTGTAGCTAAAAAATGTTGTAGGAATTTCTTTTAAAACAATTGTGTTGAACTCTTACTTATTGTTTTAATAAAATGATGTTATCTTAGGCCAAACATAATTGAATCAATAAGCTAAGAGGGAGAGAAATAGGATAAAAGCAATTCTTATTTTTTAATCTTGAAAAAATGATGTTATCTTAGGCCAAACATAATTTAATCAATATGTTCAAAGGGAAAATAGGATAAAAGTGATTCTTATTTTTCAATATTGAAAAACTGATGTTATCTTAGGCCAAACATAATTGAATCAATAAGCTAAGGGGGAAACAAAATACGGATAAAAGTGATTCTAGTTTTTAATTTTGAATTACCAATTTTCTTCACTTTGTTCTTTAACTTGATAAGTCATTTACTTTAGATAATTTTTCAGTTCTTGCTATTGGTTTTTATACCTTAAACAAAATATAACTTGAATCATTTGGTGACTAGACCAAATCCATATGGGATGATATCCATTTATACTACAAGTTATGATTTATACACTTATGGTATCAGTGTAAAACAAGTTAGTGGTTGTTTAGTGATTAACAAGTTTTTGGCGTCGTTGATGGGGATTAGTAGTTTTAGCAACATGTTTGGTTTGGGTGATTTTGATTTAATGGATTTTAATGCCTTTCCTTGAGTATTGCAAGTTCATAAACACAAAAAGTACAAGAAGGTCCAACAAACTAAGGGGACAAGAGTTTTCAGACATAATTAGACAAGGGAGGGAACTAAGAAAAGCAAAGCATCAAGAGACTATTCAAAGAACTATGGCAAAAGAAGGCGAGCAAGAAGGATATCAAAGGACACTTATTAATTTCATGAGGTCCTATTCAATGCAAACCAAGAAGGCATCACATTGCCTCCCTTTCAAGTAAACAATTTCGAGATCAAGCCGTCTTTACTTAACATGATTCAGTGAAGTGTTCAGTTATAGGGCATGGAAAATGAAGACCCCAATGCTCATCTTGCAAACTTCTTAGAGATTTGTGATACATTTCCATACAATGGGCTATCTAAAGATGCAAATATGATACGATTGTCCTTTATGATCACAAACATCCAACAAGGTGATGTGGAATTTTTATATGATGCATGGGAAAGATTTAACGAGTTAAAAAGGAGCTATCCACATCATAATCTACCAAAGGATTTCCTCTTACAAAAT
>JAOXYD010234229.1:0-17719 GCA_028565735.1 Pinacopodium congolense
TTGGTTTTCAATGATCTAAATGGATTAATTATGGATTGAAAGACTTGTCCTAAGTTCACTTCACTAAATCAAAGCAATTTTATGGTTAAGACAATGCTTTTTCTCTAATTACTTAAATTAAAGTTTGATCATTCATTAATCTTAAACATTAGGATTTAAGTTTAGGAAGACTAATATAAAAATTTCCAATTTGCTTATTATAACCCTCAAGATAAACCAAAGTTTGGTCATTCAATAATTTAAATTAGATTACTTAATGGTTTGTCCAACAAAATAGGTATATCTCTCTAATCTTAAGTTATTTCTTAACTTTAAGTGTTTAGTTTAAAACAAGCATTAATCTCATCATTTAAGCAAAAGACCACCTTCAATCACACATGGGATCAAATTTAGCATATATTTAGATCATTTCATAACTATTCCTTAACAAAAAATCAAATCAGCAACTCATTTGAAGTAAGAAATAAGGCATTCTCATTATATTTAACATGTTCTTGAACAAATGACAACAATATGTGGTTTTTAATGTAAAATAAGGTTATAATGCACTGTTAAAAGGCTATAAAAACATTTCTAAGCTTGACTCATGTGTTTAAACTTTAGCAATCCTTAAATATCAATTCAAATATGCAAAATAAGATAAAAAAAGATGAAGAACAAAAGAAAATAACCTTAGAACTAAATACAATCTGATTTCTTTCTCAACCTTCATTTTCTCTCTGTTTCTTCTTATTATTTTTGACTTCAGACATCCCATAAATATGTTAGGAGCAAGTGGGATGCAAGTTGCATTAGTTTCAATCAATCAGGAGGGAGATCTAGCTGGAAAGAGTTTGACTCCTACTTAAACAACGCTTGAAAAGGGGTTAAACGATGCTTGAAAAGGGTTTAAATGGTGTCATTTTACTACCCATGTTTAAATCCTAGAAAAGGAGTTAAATGTAGGTCTTGAAAAGTTAAACATGGGGCTAACTACTAACACCATTTTACTGCTATTTTTACTCTAATCTTTATATTTTGCTTGATTTTCACTTCAATTAGGTTGCAATATGCAAATTAAACATTTCAAGACATGAATAACACAATTAAACATCAAAATAAAGGTTAATTAACATCAAAATACCATGAAAAACCATATGAAATGAACCCCTATCAATTCTCTCACACTTAAACATTTGCTTGTCCTTAAGCATATTAATCCATCATCAATTTCATAAAAACATATAACCTTAGGAAAAATAATTTCAACTCATTAGACAATGTCATTAAAAAGACTTCCTCAATCATTCAATCAATATGAAAAATTAAGAGGTTATAAAATTGATTCATCTAATCAAGTCACAAGGAAAATCAAACCACTTCATGCTTCTTCAAATTCATCCTAAGTCACAAAATTCAATTTAAAATGTAAAATGAATCTAAAACAAGAAAAAAGTATCATCATTTTAAACAATTTCACATCCTTAATCAATTAAAAACCAAAATTTTAATGATCATGTGAGCTTGACGTGGTTAAAAGGTCATTTAATCTTTTTACGAGTAGATAAATATTTTATCATGAACATCCCTGATTACTCGATTAAATCACCTCACATTAACTATCTATTAACAACACTCTTTAATTTCGACCAATTAGTTTGAAGTCAATGAAGTCAATGAAAAACTTGCTCACTTTTACTTAGTTTTAAGCACATTTTTTATTTTCTTTTCTTCTTTCTTTACACTTCCTTTTTCACTTTATTTAAATTTTAAAAAGCATAATGAAAATGTATAAAAGATGTAACAATTTGCTTAGAAATATTCATTTTAGAAGTGAAATATCATAATGATCAAAATTCATTGATCATTAATTGTTAAAATCAAAGGCATAACATCTTAATTTGTCAAAAAATCAAAATTACAAGGAAAAATGTTCAATGATATAAATCAAAATCGAAAAAACTATTAAATAAGAAAATCTTACAAAATAAACAACACACAATTAAAATAAGCAATTAAAACAAGTTAAACACTTTAAAAAATCCAAACTAATCTTCACTAATTTACCTTATTATTCCAATTATGTTTGGCGAGTCCCTAGCAACGGTACCAAAAATGTGGCGGTTGATTATCTATTAAGCCCAATTGATCTAATTTAATTAACAATTTAAGAAATTAAAATTCACTTTTCTTCTAACAATTTTAACTAACGAAGGTGAAAAGTATGCCGATTGCAAGTAATATAGTGGAATATTTAAGATCTACGTTATTGTTCTACGGGGGCCACCAAATTGCAGGTACTAAGTTAATTAGATCGCAATTATCTACCAAATCCAAATCAAGTGAAATTATTAACTAAAATTACCAAGCTAACTTTAAAAACTTTCAAGTTATGCACAAATAACTATTAGATAAATTGGTCAAGAAATTGGGCTTCAATGATCTAAATGGATTATTAATGGATTGGAAGGCTTGTCCTAGGGTCATTTCTCTAAATTAAAGCAATGCTATGATTAAGACAAAGCTTTTTGTCTAATTACTTAAGTTGAAGTGTGGTCATTCATCAATCTTAAGAATTAGGCATAAAGTTTAGGAAGCTTAATCTAAAAAAATATATACAATTTTCAGTTTATAACCCTTAAGATAAATCAAAGTGTGGTGATTCAATGAATTAAATAAGGTTTTTTAATGAATTGTCTAACAAATTAGATAGATTTCTCAGATCCTAAATTTTTTATTAACTTTATTCTAAGTGTTTATTCTAGAATAAGCACTAACCTCTTCATTTAAATAAAATACAACCTTTAATCATGCATAAAATCATGTTTCAAACATATTTAAATCATTTACAAATGATTCCCTAACGACAAATTGAATCAACCATTCATTTGAATCAAGAAACAAAGTATATTCATTGTATTCATCATGTTCTTGAACAAATGAGAATAATAAGTTGATTTCAATGTAAAAACAATTTAAGAATGCACCCCAAAAGGCTATAAACACATTTACAAGTCTGAATAACATATATAAGCTATTAGAATCCTTAAATCCAAGGTCAAATATGCAAAACAAGATAAAAAAAAGATGAAGAAAATGAGAAATAAGCTCTATAACTAGAGATAATATGATTTTTTCACTAAAATTCGTGTTTTCTGTCTCTCCTTGTGTTTTTGGCTTCAGAACCTCCAGAAATATGTCAGAAGTAAGTGGAGCAAGCTGCAACCAATGAAGAGAAAATCCAACGGGAAAAGTTTCGATTGCTACTTAAATGGTGCTTGAAGAGGAGTTAAACAGCGTCATTTTACTACTACTATTTAGGTCCTAGAAAAGAGATAAATGAAGGGCTTGGATACTTAAATGTAGGTAAGCTTGAGACCACTGTTTAGCTTTTATTTTTGCTCCAATCTTCATATTGTACTTTGTTTTCACTTCAATTAAGCTTTAATATGTAAATGAAATAATTCAAGACATAAATTAACCATTAAAGCATCAAAATAGGGGTAAGTTAATATTAAATCATCTTGAAAAATAATATAAAAAGAACCCATATCATCATGATTGTACAAATAAAGGATATGATAATTAGATAGTGTGCAATGAAAGGTATGCATAAATGTGGCATGTGTTTTACAATGGAAAAATTAGTGGATGATGGCAGAGGAAAATTTGAAATAATGATGATAGCACATGTCATGTTATCAAAGAAAATTTTAAGTTATGCACAAATCAAGTCTTGATTGAAGAACACAATCACAACTCCAATTATGGCAGAATAGAAGATTTATTAGAGTCAAACCTTGATATTTATACAACTATATCACGTGGATTAAAGCTATCAAGATTATCCTAATAACTATTGCACAATTATAACAAAACTCTTAGATGTTTCCTATTTAACATTATTACCATTGAAACATTTTTTTGTGTATATATATATAGATATTACTGTAATATTTAATAAAGGATGTGTATGGTGCCTTCCTTCTGATCATTAAAATCCCAAAATTATCTTTTTGGTATCAAAGCCATCTTAGTAGTATCTTCCTGAGCAAAGAATCTTTTCAACTAACCCCTTTTTAGCTTGGAATCATTTCAGCAGTAGTAGGGTCCAAACTTTTGGTTTTTTAAATTATTTTTTCCTTTTTATATCCCACCCTTTTCTAATATACTTTTCTACCTTAACCAACTTCCTAACCATCAAGATTTGTATCACTTAGATTAGGTCATTTATAACTAGCATTCACTCCTTTCTCAGACATCAACATTAATTGAGCTAACCTCTACTCTTTACTCACTCACCAGCTCCTTCGTCTCTTCCCAATTGTATCTCTTTTTATCTACTTATCTTAATCAATCCCCTTTTTGTCTAAATTAAAACAAACCCTCTACACCTAATATAATAAGAGCATAATAGCATAACCTTAGTTACATATAAATCAAACTCAATTGTTATAAAGCCACACGAAGTCCTCACAAAACTAATTTTCAATGATTTCTTTTGAAGAGCCTAAACTATCTATTCTATCTTTCCACCAAAGCTCTAGCTTTATTTCCATCAAATTATCTACAACAAATTTTTTTATTTGGAAATCCCATTTACTTCCCTTAATCTAAATCCTAGGAGTAAAGCATTGATTCCAAACAACTAGAAGATGAAGTCTTTAGTTCTTACAGAAAGAAAACCAAAAATCCAAATCTTGAAGCATAGATAAAAAATGATGGGTTTCTCATGTCTTGGCTCCTTGGAAATATGAAGGAAGAAGTGCTGAGCATTATATTTGGAGGAATACAGCCTACTCAATTTGGAAATCACCCCAAGAACAACTATTGCCTACCACTGAAGAAATTGAAGCTCAATTGAAAAATAGCTTATATTCCTTATCTAAAAGGACACTCTCACTTGATGAATACATTTAAATATTCAAGGAGATATATGAAAAACTTGTTGGAATTGGCAAACCCCTTGGTGATGTTGATAAATTTTTCTAAGTCGTACGAGGATTTAGAGACAAATATGAAGAATTTTGAATTGCAATTGTCTAGACCACCATATCCATCCTTTAACTAGTTTTATATGTCTTTTAAAAAATTTAAACAAATATTTTTAATTGAAGACAAATAAGAATCAAATCATAATCAAGCCTTTATTGGACAAAGAGGAAGAGAGAGCTACATAAGAAGAAGTAAAAAATCCACTCAAAATCATCCATATAACAACAAACATCCTAAACATGTCTAAAATCTCTAAAAAAGAAAATAAAAAATTAAAAGGAATGCCAAACAAATGGAACACATGTCTAGTAGCTTGACAAGTATATAGAAGAAATCATACAACAATTAGTTTCTTTTGTAAGTATAATTATGACATGGATGGAGAAAATACTTAAGAAGCCTTTGTAGGCATGAACTTAAATAATGAAAATGATCTAAATTTTTATGTTGACTCTGGTGCTACTGCTCACTTGATAAATCAAGGATGTAATTTAAAATCTTTGAAGCCCTATTTGGTAGCATTTTTATATTTGTTGGTAATGGTCAAGCTTTTCCTATTACATATATTGCCAAATCTTTGTTAAATACCTCACATGGTATGCCTTTATTAAATAATGTTTTAATTTTACCTAAAATTAAGATAAATTTATTATTTGTAAGTAAGTCTATTGATGACAATTTTTGTACTATTACTTTTGATTATGATGAGTTTGTTATTAAGTATCTCAATAATTAAACCTTAGCAAATGGATAAAGAAATGGAGGCTTATATGCACTTGAACGAGGAAAACTTATGGAAGCCTATACTGCTACTAAGTCTTCATGAGTTAACTGAGAAATATGGCATGCTCGCTTGGACCATCCCAATTTAAAATTTCTGCAAATTTTGGAAAATAAATTTATTAATGGTTCACATTAGTTGATTAAGAATATTGTATGTAATAGTTGCCAACTGGGGAAATGTTGTAAACTTCCCTTTAATAACATAGAATCAACTTTCACATTTCATTTGGAAAAAATTCACAGTGATTTATTGGGTCCTTCCTAGATACTTGCTTCTCAAAATTTTCAATATTATGCAATTTGGTTGATGACTTTACTCGTTATACTTGGCTATATCCTTTAAAAAATAAATCTAACATCTTTTAATGTTTTCATAAGTTTCAATCTCTTGTTAAGAATTTTTTTTTACATGAAAATTAAAATCTTTCAATCTGATGGCAGTGGAGAATTCACTTCGCATCAATTTAAAAATCACTTAGCATTATGTGGAACTAAACCTAATCTTTCTTACCAATATGCACCAAAATAAAATGGACTGACTGAACGTAAGCATCGCCACATCGTTGAAACCGAGTTAACCTTACTCTTTAATGTAAATGTTCCTCTAAAATTTTGGGTGGATACTTTCTTAACTATAGTGTATTTGATTAACATATTACCTATTTCCTCCGGAGCTAGTAAAAAAACCTCCTTTTTCTAATATTTTAGGTAAGGATCCTAATTGCTACACTTTATGTATTTTTGGTTCTCAATGCTTCCCTTATTTAAAAACTCCAGATATGGAAAAGTTTTCTACGAAAATAGCTCCTTATATATTTATAGGTTACAATCATTTGCATAAAAAGGTGTAGATGTCTCGATAAAAACACTCATCATGTTTATATTTCTAGATATGTTGTTTTTAATGAACAATGTTTTCCTTTTTTTTTTTGTCTCATAATCATTTATCACCTATATTATTTGATTTATATTTCACTACCTTTCTTGAATTTGATTAGTGGTTTTTAGGAAAATTAAAAAAGCTCCCCTAATGCATTAGTGAATCAGTAGCAAGGCTACATGTCTTTAAATTTTGACTCCAACCCTGTTTAAGCGCACCCTCCAATGAAAATACCTTAACTCAATACCTTCCACTTTTAACATAAAACCATGACCCTATTAATAATAGTCTTGACTTGGAAAGTGCAACTAAACATTCTTCATCATCTCCTGATGACATTTTCTCTACCTATCCTATCACTTCACCTTTTGATATAATTATGCAAACAATAACTATTACCTCTATATTATCTCAAACATAATCTTGACCACCTAAAGAAAGGCATCTCCCTTCTTAATTAAAGATTACATTTGCCACACTATTTCTTTATATCTCGACACTGCTCTTTTAGTTTCTTTTACTGAGCCCAAAACTTTAAAAATAGCCCTTTGATTTACAAATTAAAAAAATCCATGCAAGAAGAAATTGATGTGCTTCAACATAAAAAAGAACTTGATCTTTTGTTCCTTGTCCACCAAATGCCAATGTTGTTGGTTGCAAATGGGTCTATAAGACTAAATATAAAAAGATGGTAGTGTAGATATATTCAAAGTAAGACTAGTGCCTGAAGGATATACACAAATTCTAAGCTTTTATTTTAGAAAAATCATTTAGCCATATTGTCAAATCTTTTACTATTCACAACATTCTTTCCTTGTCTATTCATTTCAAATGTCCTATAAAGTAATTAAATTTAAAAAATGCATTCTTACATGGTGTCCTTAGTGAGCAAATATATATGGAACAACCACTTGGTTTTATGCATCGTATCGTTTCTGATCATGTTTGCCTTTTGCATAAATCAATTTTATGGTCTTAAAACAAAAATTTCATGCTTGGTTTACCAATTTATCTCTTTATTTTTAGTGTTACAAAATTGATCCTTTTCTATTTATTTATGATCATAACACTAACTTAATTTTTTAACTTGTTTATGAAGATGATGTAATTATCACCGACAATGCTCCTTCACTTTTCTCTTGAATCATTTGTGATCTCAACAAGGAGTTTGCACTCAAAGATCTAGGATAACTCACCTATTTTCTTGGCCATGAAATCAAATACCTTTTTGGCATTCTTACCCTTTCTTAAATCAAATACGCTTATGAGCTCTTTAGCAAAGCTAAATGCTTAAATCTTCTCCATTATCTACACCAATCTTCCTAAAAATGAATCCCTTTCATGATGATAATAAGCCAACTAATCCCATTATCTATCAAAAATTATGCGGCTCTTGTAAATATCTAACTTTCACTAGACCTAATCTTACACATGTTTTTAACAATGCGTGCTAACATTTCAAAATCCCACCATAAAAGACCTTTGAGCAATCAAATGCATTTCGAGCTATATTAAAGGGGAATTAACTCATGACCTCCATTATTTATCTTAAATTTTTCTTACTCTTGGTGATTTTTTTGATGCAGATTGGGAAAGTTTTCCACAAATAAGAAGGATCACCATTACCTTTTTCATTTTTCTTGGCTCAAATTGTGTGTCTTGGGGCTCTTAAAAGCATCCTACCATTTCTTACTCTTGTGTTGAGGCTGAGTACTACATTTTAGCTACCACTATGATAGATGTGACTTGGCTTCAATATCTTTTTCATGACTTTGGCATCCTCTTAAAAAATGCCTCATTCTTCTTTGTGACAATAAGAGTGCTATTCATTTTATCCATGAAAAGGTTATAAATAGAGCTCTTAACCTTTGCTATGCTTCTATTGCAAAGCAAATTGCTGACATTTTTACTAAGGCACCATACAAAGTTCCTTTTACAACATTTTATTACAAACTTGGCATCTGTTCTCTTACACTGCAAACCTTGAAGGGGGTGATAAGTTATCCATAAATCAAGGATTTATTGAAGAACATAATCATAACTCCAATCATGAGCAGAATAGAGGAGATTTGTTAGAGTCGGACTTTGCTATTTGTATAGATATATCCCATTTATCCTAATATCTATTACACCATTATAGTAAAACTCTTAGATGTTTCCTATTCAACATTATTACTGTTAAAACATTTGCATCCATATATTATTGTAATACGTAATAAAAGATGTGTATGATGCCTACCTTCTAATAATTAAAATCCCAAAATTATCTTTTGAAAATACGTCTCATAACCCTAAAAAAACATGGGCCCTGAGAGTGCATCATTCCATTGTAGCCCTAAATAAGAAATTAATTTCCATAGAATATGTGCCTTTCAAAATTTAAAGGAAAAAATATGGAGGTGAAGGATGGGTGTGGGAAATGTCGTCAAAAATAAAAAATGTTAATAAGCATAACAGTCTTTGCAAATAATCTATTTTTTCCTTATCACTAGTTTTCTTAGAATAAAAAATGACTATTTATGGCATCGAGTTCAATGCGACAATACCATCAATCTAGTATATCAATATAGGGGAAAAAAATGCACAAGAAATTTTTCAATCAAGTGTTGACATAATTTCATGACATTGACAACAATTTTACATACATGTGAGGTGTTCACCACATCCATGCCAACTTCAATATCCTTTTGCATAACTGACATCACATCCCTGCCAACTTCAATATCCTTTTACATAATTGATCCAAACTTACATAAAATTTTAGAAAAGCATCCATTGGCGGTTGCCTTTAATTCAAAAAAATTTGAGGACTGGGTACATGTCAACCTGAGACAAAAGGAGCATAAGCAACGTGAATTAGGATGTCAATTGCATATATCTAACTAAGAAAAGAAATATGGTAATGATAAAAATCTTCTCTGATAGTTAACATGCAATCCATAATGTAACTTCATTGTTTAATTTCTCAAGTGCCTTTTTCCATCGTGAAGAAGGAGGAGAATCCTCTCATAAACTATATTAAAGACAATAAATGTCGTATTATTCTTCAATTATATGTGACCTAAAGGGCATTAATTATTGAATGAAGTGAGTTCTTATTATAGCTATCAATCTACCATTGGAAATAAAGTAACTTATGATATGTCTAGCATTAAAAAAAAAAGTCATTTGACACTACTTGATAGCCCATATACCTACTTGAATTTAAGTAATTAATAATGTAAAGTAAAGGTATATGATAATCAATAATCAAAAAATAATATTGGAAATTAAGGGATTGTTTGTTTTTGTTTATATTTTTTTATTTTTCTAAATAAAAAATTTTAAAAACAACACAGAAATTAAAAAAAATATATACAGTACAGAAATTGCTACAGTTATCATTAATCAAGAAGGAAATCCAAAGGGAACTCGAATTTTTGTTGTAATCGCAAGTGAATTAAGATAATTAAATTTCACTAAAATAGTTTCATTAGCACCTGAATTAAAATATAACTATAAAAATATAACTATAACTGTCAAATACCTTATTCATTCTAATTCCTACATTTATTTGAACTACCCATAAATGATGAAGATTTGTTTTTTTTACTTGTAATTGAATAAATAGCTCTACGAACATATGGATTGGATTGAATTGGAACAAATAGCTTTCCTCACCACTTTAGGAAAAAAACATTAGGTATGAATATGTTAGGTATCGACCCTCCTTTTCTTTTCTCTTTTTTTTTTAATAGTGAGTGTTTTCTAACTTCTCTTCTAACGCAGGAGCTTTTCTTTCTTTTTTCAAGAAAGATGAGTTTTGAAACATTTGCCTCTATAACTATAAAAATTTTGCAAGAAAGATGAGTTTTGAAACATTTGCCTTTATAACTATAAAAAGTTTGAAGCCCTTGATAATATCCACAAATGAATTTTTTTCGGTAAGAGATGAATATTACTATATGTAAATTCATGTGCATGTTAGACATTGGTTTGAACCAAGAATCCTCTTTCTTTATCATCAATTGAATCACTACTCATGACCAAGGATTCTATTTTATAATCAATCTTATCACCATTAGAATTTTTTTTTCTTATCAATAAATAAATCTCTTTACTTGTATTACTTAGATGTCTCCTATTTCTCAAAAAAGCAATTCGATTGATAGGATTTGGTAGGATACTTATGGGATCGATGAGATTTATATTCGCAAGATTTCTCCACCGATTCTTTCTAAATGAGCTTCTCGGTCTGTCATTATACCCCGAGAAGTAGAAATAATTACAATCCCCGTCTCACCTAGAATTTTAGGAATTTTTTTATAGTTAGAATAGATTCATAAACTAGGTCGACTGATCCATTTTCAATTTAGATTCATTCTATATGTTACTCCTCTGTCCTTTGAATGTTATAAGGTTAAACAATTGGAATAATAGAAAATATCAATATTTGGCAACCAATCTTACTTGCACCATGGAAAGCGCTATTGGTTTATCTCTCCATCGAATTAAATTAGCTAAAGGGGTACCTTCATGAGCCAATGCTAAAGTTTCAATAAATTCCTACTAATATCCACAACGCCTATGGATTGATTAGAATCAATATGGAATTATTGTCCTATGCTCATTCGCTATTTTCTCCCTAGTTAATAATAATAGGCGCGGTGCAAATAATTTATACAACTTTAACATCCTCTGGGCAACACAATTTTTAAAAAATTGAATCGCTTATTGTTCTGTATCTAATATGGGTTTTATAATTATAGGAATTTCCTCTATAAGTGATATGAGTCTCGGATCACCAACTAAGGCGCCTAAATGACGACTCAGTGATAAAGGAGGTAGGAGTGCTGAAATAGCTATGAGTAATAAAAAAATTTAAAAAATAATAAAAATAATAAAAAAAACACTTTGTTCTATCTCTAATATATCTTTGTTTTCATAATTATGTCTAATGCATTGTAAAACATAACATTATTCATGATTAAACTTGCCTAATGAAAGGTAATGCAAATATAGCTTGTTGTATTAAGGGAGATTCCACCTATGTTTTGATAATGTCAAAACATCTTTATTTTTAATGATTTTGTTTTCTTATAGATTAAAAAGATAAAAAGGTAAAATGATTGAATCAATACAAATTAAAGCCAGAGTTATAGTATTGAAGATAAAGAGAATAAGATTTACCTCTTATTCTTTATTATAAGACTTATCTTGATCTATCTAAAATATTTATGGGATCAATTCATGCATAATGATTTATATTTATAGTTCATATGTATAGGTTGCATAATTGAAGGAATTTGTGTAGGGAAAGATTTTAATAATCCTTTTGATGCATCAAAATGTATTAAAAAACTATTATGATACATGTATGCATATTAATGTTTATGGAAAAGAAGTATTGAAAAAAATATGAAGAAATATTTAAGGATAATTTAAAAGGTTTAAAATGTGTTAAAAATAGTCTAGATAAAGATTAATCGACCACTATGTGTGACAAGTGAACCAGTGTACTATAAAGATTAGTCGATCACTCTGTATGACCGGTCAACCAGTTTACTATTTTTTCACATATTAGTTGACTAATAAGGTATAATAGTTGACCAGTGCCTAGTTGATCAATGCATTTTAGTGGTTGAAAAGTGAGTGTGAGAATCAAGTTCTAACTGCTAGTTCTAATGGTAAAAATTGTACTAAATAGGCTTTAACACATATCAATAGTAACAAATAACTAGTTTGAGGTTCTTGCACTATAAATAAGTGTGTTTAAACTTGGTTATGCATGGACTTGAGTATAAGTTAATAAAAAAGAATTTGAGCGAGTTTTTGAGTATTTTCTGAGTTTTTTTTTTGTAAAGTTTATTATGCACGTGCCATTAGTTTTGGTATGAACCCCTTTTAAATCCTTTGGATTGGCCAAGAAAGATCTTTGTAACTATATTTTGTGGTTGTTAGGTTGTAGATATTGAAATTATTAAAAAAAATGTTACTCTTGATATGTGAAAAAATAATATGATTATAAAAGTTATTCTTATCCCATAGAAAAAGTGATTGTATTAAGATTAATGTTCACTCATTAGAAAAGATAATGTTAGCAATATTTTTAGAGTGGATGTAAGTGTACTTTATATACCAAACCACTATAACAATCAATTTGTACCTCTTTTCTTTTTTCTCTTTTTACTTTTTAAAGCTCTTTTATTTTAAACTATATTACTATATTATTTATATTTCCTATTCATTAAAAAATTTATTTAATTAAAAATATTTAAATAATTTAACTACCTAATTCATCCTCCCTCTCAATAATATATAAGGGCCAACATGGTTGAATGCATACCTTTTACGTATAACGTTTCCTCCTTAGTGAGGGGATGACACTAGTGTAAGATGATTGAGGGATTGTCTTTAAGCCTTGTTCTCTCCCTAGTGATTCGTTATCCATTTAATGACTTCCTCACCCTTTTGTAGCGTCATCATTTCTATAGGTCCCTTTATGTTACCATCCTCCACATCCAATTTATTCTAACACTTCAACATCTTTTTTGGTATATTATTCATTTGAGAAATGATTCCCTTTGTGATGCCCTGTGTTATTGTTGGGCCTCCTTTATTCATCTTCATTGGAAAATGCACATTACAATCATGTGGAATTTCATCATTTCCTATTTTCTCACTACCACGCAACTTCTCCCTTAACTTCCCATTTATCCCACGTTGGTGAGTAAAATTAAGTCTATTACCACATCTATTAACCTTTGTTCCTTGCATATGCACTATGTCTTTGTCTACCTTTATTCAGAAACGAGTGCCCTCATATATGTTCAGATGATGAATAATCTAAGAGCTTTAAAAGCCCTATGCAAGGCTTTCACAGCGGTGCACTAATACCAAAAGTGCCATTGGGTACATAAGAATACCCACATTTTGTACAACAGAAAGTTTCTTACTTCTAAATGACTTTTGTGATTGGCCGACTTTAATTTTTTATAGGCCACTATCCACGTCAATTTTGTTGTCTTTGTCCTCATATTCCCAGCAAAAGGTCACAAACTTTAACAGATCTCCTTCAGACTGAACTCTATGGTTTCTGCTGGGTACTTTTAAGATCCAACCATCTCTTTAACAATGTTGTCCCTTATCACTAGTGTCGAGCCATCTGGATCAAATCTCAGGCATAGCCAATAACACAAATCACTTCTAAGTGTGAAGTGGGACATTTAGCATAACTCACCAAATCCCGTTTCCAAAACCAACTAAATTTCTATGAATTGAATGATTGCATCAAGTCTAACACACATTCGGAGCAGCATTTCAAATCTTAAAACTATGTAGATGGTGACAACACAAATGGTCTTAAACAATTCCACATAACAAACAATAGAAAATGGGATTTAAGCTACTTTAGGCTTTATTAAGGTTGAGATAGTGCATAATTAGAGATGCATATTAAAAATATTCCATAACCTTAAATACAAAATCATCGAAAGACTTAAAGAGTCCTTATCCTGCATGTCTAACACGTAAAAATATATAGGAAAAACAAGCTCATTTACATGTACTAAAATATCCTCAATAATTCCCTTGGGATAAGTGTTAAACTAGTTAGCTAACATAAGTATCCTTCAAAGAACCAAGATTTAGAGCTTTAAAGATAGAAAGTGGCATAATATTAATCGAAGCTCCTAAATCTAACATGCATCTCTCATATCTCATGTTATATATCTTATAAGGAATGGTAAAAATACCTAAATCCTTGTACTTAGGGGGTAGCTTTCTATATAGGATTACTAACACATTGCCTCCAATACTAACCCTCTCATCTTCCTTCAATTTTCTCTTGTTGTTACAAAGCTCTTTCAAAAACTTGGTGTATAACAACACTTGCTTGATTGCTTCCAAAAGAGACATATTGACTTCTACCTTACGAAATACCTCCAATACCTCTTTCTCCTTCTCCTGATGCTTATTCTAGGCTAACTTGCAAGAAAATGGAATTGAAAGTAGGTTAGTAGAAATATAATTTGAGGTACTCACCTTAGAACGAATGTCCTCATCCTTTGCTAGCTCGGTTTCTTCTTCTCTTTGCTTCTCCTTCATCTTCATTAGATTCTCTATCTTCTTTCCACTTCTTAAGGTTATAGCATAAGCATCTTCTCTTAGGTTCTTATTTGACTAACTAGGCTTTCTTATTAAGTTCTGGGCATACAATTTTCCCACTGCATCAGCCAACTGACTCACCTAGTTTTCTAAGATCTTCAAACCACTCCTCGCTTCTGACTAGAATTGAAGAGTATTAGTGGCTAAGCTTTTAACAATTTCTTCCAAAGACATACCTCCAACGTATTATGTTGGTTGTAGAGGGGTGGTCTCATTTGAAATTAGGGTAGATTTTGATGAAAATGTGGTGGTGTATAGAACCCTTATTGCTGTTATTGTTGCTGATCTGTAAAAAATCTCACATTGGAGCTACTTCCCTATTGTGGATTGTTATACCTAAAGTTTGGATGATCCTTCGACCTTGGATTATAGGTGGGAGAAAAAGGATCATACCTCTGGTACTACCTTTGAAATCTTCCAATTGCATAAACCTATTTTGCATCCTACAGGGTAGAGCAAGCATCCATAGAATGATCAGCTAACACACAAATACCGCATACCTTATTGGGTCCCTTGCCCATACTTATTGTATCAAAGAAGTCAAATTGACTACTAACTGCTCCAACTTAGAAATGGACATTTTTTTTACTTTCTTTGTTGAGGAAGAGGCACTGTTACGGTTGCCTCAATATTAGGAATTCACTGCTATTATTGCTATTAAATTCTTCTTATCCTATAGCATCCTGTCAACCAAAGCTTCATCACTTATAGCGTCGATCATATTATTTTCCAAAGGTAAAAAACCATCATAGAAATATAAAATTAACAATTTTTTACTTATTTAGTGGTTTGGACAGTTGTTGTAAAGATTCTTTAAGCACTCCCAATACTTATGCAACAACTCCCTTATGTCTTGTCAAATGCCATAGTTTTCCCTCCTAATGTTGGTAGTTCTCGAGATAGGGATGTACTTTTCTAAAAAATCTTGTTGCATTTGCTCTTAAGTATTGACTGATTTGGTAAGTAAATCATAAAGCCACTCCTTCGCTGCATTTGTTAAGACAAAAGGAAATTCCTTTAGCATGAATTATTCCATGGTGACTCCCTCCGACTTTATTGTAGTAACCCGATTCCTATATATATAGGAATCTACTATTTAGAGAGTCATTTTATATGCATAATTGTGAATTACATTCCATATACATGCTTAAATTGTGATTTGGAATAATGGTAAATGTGTTAGATGCATTCAATTGATCATTTCTAGGTATAAGTGATTTTGATGTGATTATCATGCAAATGTGAATTTATTTGTGTCTTGACTTATCAATTTGTGATTTGGAATGATTAAAGGGATGAAAATTGAGGTATTGGTATGATGATAAATATTTTAGGAAATGGAAAAGGGTAGATTGATGAATTATAAAATGTTGTAGGGAGGGGTTTTTAATTTAGATGTCGTTGGAGGCAAAATTTTGATTTCAAGACTAAAATCTAGTCTAACTTTTTGACCCATTTTCTGTCTTAATAGAGTGCAAATTTGAAAGAGCAAAAGGAAAAAAATTTGTAGCACTAAGTCTTACTTGGATTTTGGTAGAAGAATCAGGTCAAAACGATAAATATAATGAAATATATAGTTGTTTTACTGAATCTACTCATGTTAACATATTGATTCAGGAACCCTAGATGTTTCATTTTAATTGCGGACTTTGGAGTCCGAATTGGGGTGCATATGAAACATGAAAATTGTTCATATATGTCTTGTGGATATGTCCATAAAATTTCATGATCAAAGGATAAGTTGCTAGTGAGTTATGGTGATTTAAACAATGGATGACAAGTTAAAGAGAGTGATTGGTGGGGTATAAACCAATGAGAATGTGACATTTGGACTAATTATGTTTCATTACTTACCACCATCAGTTTTTAATCATTTTAAGTCCAATTTCTGGACATTTTCTTCCTCCTTTTTGACCTTTAAACCCTAACCCTAACCTACATGATTCTTACTAAAATCAAGCCAAACCTTGGAGTGTTTTGTAGATATTGATGAGCTCTTCCAAAACCCTCTTCTCCTACCTTTATTAGAGCACGAATTTGCATGGTTTAGGGAGGTAAAAAGTGACTTGTTTAAAGTATAACAAGTAAGTATATGGTCCCTCTTGATAAAGCATGAAATCATGAGATGTATGTGTTAGTCATATGGCAGCCAAGAGGGGGATGAATTGGGTGTTAAAAAATTCTTGCGAAAATAAAATACTTTAAATACCTTAGGCCAATTTTAATCAAATGCAATCTCTAACAAAAATTCAACTTAAATTGAAAGACAAACTTTATGCCAATATCAAGTAATAATAAAACAAATACAAATGCTCAAATATAAAGAGAGAAGGGAAGAGATTAACACTAAGATTTATAGAGGTTCGCCTACCTCAAAGATTGACTACGTCCTCTCTCCAACTACTTGTTGGAAATTCACTAACAACTAATCTTACTTTAATTGGATGAAGAGTAACCCTTACAACAATCTTGGTTAAAGGCCAAGAGGAACCTTTACAACAATCTTGATTTAATGCCAAGAGGAACCTTTACCAATTTTGATTCAAGGCCAAGAAGAACCTATCACAATCTTGGTTCAAGGTCAAGAGGAACCTATCTAATAATCTTGAATTCTAAGGTCAAGAGGAATATATCCAACAATCTCAAATTCTAAGGTCAAGAGGTACCTATCACAATCTTACTTAAATGGGTGAAGAGTAACCCATACAACACAATCAAATTATACAGTTTTTGTCCCACATGGACAGCCCCTAAACTAAACTCCCTTGAGCTTCAATACAAGCTTATATAGCTTCTTGAACCATGATAAAAATCAATACAAGATAAGACTCAAATGCAACTAATGTAATATGGAATCTTCAATACACAATTAAGGCCTAAACCAATCCAATTCACAAACAAGGATTAACACAATCCAAATCTTCTTTATCCTAGGTG
>JAOXYD010234238.1:0-17718 GCA_028565735.1 Pinacopodium congolense
GTGAAGGGACTTAAATTCCTTAGAAGGTTAAGAACTTTAGCAACTTCTTCATTTGATAGCATTGGTGGGGTGCCAATTCTTTCAAAGTTGCTTGTTGTTGGCATGTCTCTTCATTGAGTGTTGCCTCTATTAAATCAAGTCGTCATTCTATCTTTTGGTTGTTCTCTTTCATTATTCTCAAAACTTTGTTCTCTTTCTCACCTTTCTTATCGGAGTTTTCATCGAAGGACTAGTCTTTATTTGGATGAGAGGTTAAGGTTACGTTACCCTTCCATTTTTAGAATGCAATTCTAGTGCTCGGGTCTCAAAGATTATTCCAGGAGTGTTGTAACAAAATCACAACGTAAAACAAATGTTCAACATTCACAAACTCCCAATCTAACATGATTAGTCCACTTAAATTAACATTATAAATTCAGTAAGAGCAGTGACAAGGAAACCCATATCTATTTTTTTTTTCCCTTTTAGTAAAGACACTAGCTAAGTAATGAAACATATGATAAGTGGTACATACCTTGCGATTAGTGTCTATAAACCACCAAACATACAATTCTCTCACAGAACATTTGTTGATCTTTGTCTTAGTAAAAATTGCATGACACATAAACTTATGCAATAGGAGATGTTCTGGACTTTTAATGAGAGTGTTAGAAGAGTTTTAAGAGTTAAAATCATAAAACTTGGTTAGTTTTTTTTTTTTTCCAATATGTAGTGCTATTGAAATCTGGATGCTTATCATAAAGTGTGGTTTTGGGAAAGCCAGAAATTCGAGTCATAACATGATAATAGAGTTTATAAGGCTACCATTGCAATCTAAAGGTGAACTTATCAAGTTTCTAATCATCTTATTAAAGGGTCATAAAGAATTCAAGTGCTAACTCTCGAAAAATAATATAATCGTAGTGAATGAACCTATCCTAACAAATTTTCTTGATCAAATTTGCAATGTCTTCTATCAATCCTAATCTAGTCAATAAGGAAAAATCAAAATTATTTCGGAGTAACGAGAGGCTTAGTTCTAAAATTTCGATACTTTTTACCTTCCTCTCTTGAGAAAATAGGAAAGGGGGTTCCAAATTCTTTCGCTAAGTTTGGCAATTCACTTCCGTATGCTTGTTCTTTGCCTTTGGCATTATTTTTCTTCTTACTTCTCTTGTCTATGATTATTGAGAAAAAACTTACAAAATTATTAAGAGAGAGAAATCCATGTGAGAAAGATGATATAAAATGATGAAATAAGGATTAAAAAGCATGGGTTGGAAGAGAAATCACAACAAATGATGTAAATAAGGTGAAAACATTGAAGAAACATAGAGATTTGAGGAGAAAATTGAAGACCCAAGGTGCTTGGGGAGAGGGTAGTGAGAGAAGGATGAAAGAAAGAAAAAAGAATAAGGTTTAAATAAGAGGGGGTCGAGTATTTTTTAAAATTAAATGAGTCATGATCATGACTTAAGTCACGACTTTGTCAGCCATTGTCATGATGACTTGTTGCCTTATGCTTCTCTATCATGATTGTGACTTTAGTCTTAATTGTGACATACCCCAACTTCCTTCTTTTTGATTTTTTAGCGTCATTTTGGCTCTCAAATGCTATAAAGGGCTATCCAAATTGCAAACAACCATTAGGCACTTAAGTGACCACCCAAACCTCATGAAATTCAAGGAGAAACACACAAAAATAAAACAAAACAATAAGCAATGAAGACACTATGAAATTGATTAAGAAAAATAATCTGAAAATAAAAACATGCTAAGTTAAGGTCATTATCTTGACCCTTATCAATTCAATCATTGATAAGTAAAGGAAAGGAAGGAAATCACTTCCCTTTCATGTGAGGTTTTCAATATGAAGTATAGCTTATACCTATGTCCATTAACCTTGAAAGTTCCACCTTTGTCATTCTCCAATTCTAAAGCTCCATGATTAAGCATTTGAATGACTTTAAATGGGTCACTCCATCTTGACTTGAGCTTTCAAGGAAATAACCGAAGTCTTGAGTTGAACAAGAACACTGAGTCCCCACCTTTGAACTCCTTATTCACCACTTGCCTTAAAAGTACGTTGGTTTTAAAGTAAAAATCATTTTGAATGTTCGTCAAATTTAAAGTCACCTAACCAACGCAATATATTACCAAACTTTAAACTAAGTTTAATGGAGAAAAGGCATAAGTCTTAACCATAGATTTGTCTTGAATTTGTGAAGAACTTAAATCCACCTTTGAATTTGTTTTTAAGCTTAATTAATTCATTAATCACTTATCCTGAGCTGGATTCTACAAGTTTATAATTTTCAATAATTTTATGTTTCAAAATTGCAAAGGTTTGAAGAATAACTAGGATAGTTTAGTAATTTTATCTTTTCATATTTTTAATCAATTAATTTGGAATTCCCTATATAATTTTAATCTAATAAATTTGATATTTAACTAAAAAGTACCATTTTTCCTCATGAGTTCGACATTCGGAGTCTTAAATGTACTCCACTTTATTACTTGTTCAATGGGTGTACTTGCCTTTCATCACGTTGGTTTTTGCTTAAATCCATTTTGGTTTTCAAAGTAAAATTGATTTTAAAAAATCCCATTTGTAATCAATTCAACCAAATAACAATAGATCTTTCATTGAGACTTTAAGGTGGAAAATAAGGTATTGATCTATAACTACAAGCTCTATCTCTTCCTAAGGAAGATTAATTTAAGATGGACTAATCCATTCGAGGTAACAAAAAATTTTCCATTTGGGGTTCTTAAGGTACAAATAGGAAATGAAAAATCCTTTAAGGTAAATGGTTGGAGAGCTAAGTTAAACATGCCTAGGTTAATGGATCATACTATGGAGCGTCTCTTTCTTCATAACACTTCAAGTTCTCCTTATTAAGCCTCTATAGCATTTTTAGTAGGATTGTAATATGGAATTTCATTTTGTTTGTCATTTTATCTCTTGTTTGATGTTTTCACCTTCTTTTAGTATTTCTAGTTTCTTTCTTTCATAGGCTCGCAAGCATGGTTGCGAGGGGTGATTGCATGATCTTATTAGGAGATTTTCCTCATTCTCCCTTTTTTTTTTCTTATTTCTTGATTTCATAAATATTAGGGATAATGTTCAAATTAAGTGTAAGAGGAAAATGAGATGACATTTATATTGAGTGATACAAACTTAGATTTTTACAAGTCTTCTAGTAGCTAACTTAGATATTTCATTTGAAAATATGCCAAGGTTAGTATATGGAATAATTATTCGTTAATTATGGTTGTGAATATGTGATGAAATTGATTCTTTTTCATAATGCTAGGTTAAAAGAAACTCTATGTGGATTTATATGTAAATATGGATTAGAATTTAAAATATGCATGATGAATTCAATAATTTAAGTGAATTTTCAAGTCTATGCAACTAGTTATGAGTATTGGTGAACAAGGACAATTAGGTTTTTTATGAATTTTGAAAATGGAAGCTTGATGACCATTTTTATATCTCATGTTAGAATGCTTTTTATGAAAAAAATAAAAAATGCTTGAGCATGTTTAATTTACTTCACTAGCTTCGAACCATGAAAAGGTCAGAGTTAAAAGCGTTATATGTCGGATTTTACTGTTAAGGTTTCTTAGGAGTGTTCTTGGGATTGATTTCTTGTTATTTGAGTTGAAGTTTGAAAAGGGCATAAGGTATACAAATTTGAATTATGAATCAGTATAAAGGTAGCTGCATAACATTTTCTTACAATGTTTGGCGATTGGACAGGTGAGCTAAAGGAATGGTTAATTGATTTACACTACGACAAGTTTGCATGATAATTCATTTGAGTTTCTTGAGATTTAGTAATATATTAAGGAATTAATTTTTTTCCATGTGTAATAACCATATGTATTAATCCATAATCAAATTTCAATTATATGGTATCAGCTAGAAATTTCACCACGTGAAACCTACACTTTTAAACTAATTTTTAGTTTTAGATGGCACATAAAAGTTGGGGGGGTGAGTTAGGATATTAAACAATTTCTACAGTGAATTCTTAAGTTCACCAAATATTCTTTAATACTATGCAGAAACTAGTTGAGAAAAACAAAGAATAATTTAATTGATTCATTAAAACAATTTAAATATGCATAATATTATAAAAAATAAGTTGTATATCTAACAATAATACAAATATAATCTTTGGATAATAGAAATAATAATTAGTCAAATTAAGAATAACTTAAAAATTAAGTGTATAAAAGTAAAGAGTAAAGAGAAGAGAGACACAACTGATTTATACTAGTTCGGAGAACATCTACTTTATCCTACGTCTTGTTCTCGTTAACTACTTGCTGATATTTTTCACTATCAAGCAATAAAATTATAGTGATAAGAAATATAAACAGTTTTTTCAAAGGCTTAAAGTAAACCTTTCGCTCCCTTTTAAAGGCTTAGAAATAACCTTCCCCTCAACAGAACTACCTCAAAAAATTGCACTTATAAAATAATTTCATTCAAACACTCTTTAGTGTTTTGGAGGCTTACAAATCTCAAATGTATATTGAGAAAATCATGCACTAAAGCCTATTCAAAGAGAAAGAACACTATTAAGAAACCTTTACAATGTTTAAAACAATTTAGTAATCACTTTTTAAACTCTTGGATGATGAAAACTGATGTAAAACAACCTATTTCTAGTCTTAGGATATCAAACTAGCCATTTGTTATCATTGCTCAGAGTTATAATGCACTAAAACTTTTTACTGTTGAGAAATATTCATTGAAGCTTGATCTTTGCTCTTTAATGATGGTTTCTATGAATATCTTTGATACCGTTGATGTACCACTGTTGTAGTCCTTCTCAGGTGGCCCTACATCAACCTATTGAAGAAACTTAGCACCCACTATTGATCTTCACAAAGTGTAATGGTGGGAGATATATGGCATCGTAAAAACACATAAAAACCTTTTCCAAGACAAGTTTATCACAATCTAAACTTATTTCAACATTATAAAAATTTTCTAACTCTTACACACATCCAAAACCTTCCCAAAACATTGTTAACTTATTAATATGATTATTGAAAATATTTCACATAAAATAGATCTTGATTAAGCAACTTATATGCAACTTATAAGCCTCGTCAAAACATAGCAAAGAGCTAAGTAAGATTTACAATAAAAATTATAAATGATAACCTATATAAGTTCTATCTTGTCCCTTCTAAAAACCTTAGTCTTGATCAATCTACTTCATGAATTCCAGTTTTGCTCCAAAACCCCTTAAACATCCTCTCCTTCAACTTAACACTTATGTTTCAATGCTGAAAAAAAAAATCAATTCATTTGATGTTTTTTTTACCATTAAAATATGATGAACCTCCTTTGGTTCCATAATTAGGTTACTAAATTTTGAATTTCGATTTCCAATGTGCAGGTGGGAAAAATTTTATGTAGCTTAACAAGCAGATTTCTTGTATATCACATCTTTAAGTTGTAAAAGGAATGCATGAAATGATGGCATGATAAATAGATCTCACATTAAGACTTTATGGTGGAGAATACGATATTGATTTATAATTCTCGACTTTAACTTTTTTTTTAGGAAGTTAAAGACAAGATGGTATGGTCCATTCAAGCTAACTAAAGTTTTCCCTTTTGGATTCTTAAATGTTAAGAATGGAAATAATGATCATTTGAAGGTTAACAGATAGTAAGCGAAATTGTATATGCCAAGGTTAGTGAAAACAGTTGGTGAAAGGCTCTTCCTTCATGACACTTATGTCCCTTCTCAATGAACTATTGTATTTTATTTTTATAAAACTTTCATTTCTTTCATTTTTAATTTGATTAGATGTTTTCACCCCTTTTAGTTGGTGTAGTTTCTTTCTTAGAACAAGCAAAGGTGGTTATAAAGCATAACTTGATGACCATTATTAGGGGAGTTACCTTTCTCTTCTTTCTCTTTATAGTTTTTATTTAGATGATATGAACATTAGGGACAATGTTTAATTTAAGTGTTAAGAAGAAATGAAGGGAATATATAGTTTAGTTTTGTTACAATTGAATTATTATGAGTCCTTTTAGTAACAAATTCATATATCTCATTTGATAATCATTAAAAAGGTTAGTTGACTTTTAATCAGTATGTCTTAATGTGATTAGTATATTTGGCTTGGAATAATTCTTATTTTATTATGGCTTTTCTTAATTATAACTATAAACTATATATTAGAGATGATTCCTATTACATATTACTAATTTGCAATGAAGCCTTATATGGATTCTTATGTGAACTCAAACTAGGATTTAATGTTGAAACAAATGAGGCTCATTTTATTTTGATGATGAAAAAAAATTACTTAAAGTAATACTTTTTTAATGTTTTAAGTGTTTGAAAGATTGGAGTTAAAGTTGAAGAATGAAAGAATTTGGTTATGGGGTATCAATGTGAGCATATGGTGAAATGATAAAGATTCAAATGTTTGGAAGATTAAGATAGAATTCTTGTAGGTTTATACTTGCAATTTTTGTTGTAAGTTTTACTTAGTTCAATTTGATGATTTAAAAGGCTCACTCATGCATAATCATATACATGAACTAGAATGTTGTAATCCTGCTAAGTTCTTACTTTCATATTAGATTAAATGTAACCTTTTATCTTTTCGCTGCCCTAACAAACAACCAATTGCTTGGTCACTAGTGTCACATATAATCTTGAATGATAGGGACCAATTTGATGAGTTTAATATAAGAGATGAAGTAAGCACCTCATCTAGCTTGTCAAAAGCATGAAAATATTTAGCGTTGAAGTGAAAATGTGCATCTTTAATCAATAAATTTGTAAGGGGTGTAATAGTAACAAAAAATCCTTAATGAAGCGGCAATAAAATCCTAAATGCCCTAAAATACTCTCATACCCTTGACATTTCTTAAGGGTGGAAGCTTCTCAATGACTTCTGTTTTGGCCTTGTCCACTTATATATCCTTGAATGGTATCTTATGTCATAATATTACACCTTTGTACACCATGAAGTGGCATTTTTCCCCAATTAAGGGCTAAATGTGATTCCTCATACCTTTGAAGTACTCTATCTAGATTTTTCAAGCAATGTTCAAAAGAGCCTTAAAACAATGAAAAGTCATTCATAAACACGTCCATAAGGTCTTCAATTATATTTGCAAATATAGCCATCATACAACTTTAAAAAGTGGCTTGTTCATTGCAAAGTCCAAAAGGCATCCTCCTATAGGAAAAAGTTCTATAGGCATGTGAATGTGATTTTATCTTGGTACCTATTAAGGAAGCAGTAGAACTCATGTCCAACCACTATCTCAATCATTTAGTCTATAAAGGGCAATGGAAAGTGATTCTTCTTAATCACTAAATTGAGCTTCCTATAGTTAATAAAAACCCTCCAACTTATGATTATTCTAGTAGAAATCAATCCACCCTTATCGCTCTCTACTATCCTCATATCTCCTTTATTTGGTACACATTATAATTGATTCACACATGCACTATATGAAAAGGGGTAAATAATTGTTGTGTCCTAAAATTTTAACCACTTCATTCTTAATCACGTCTTTTGTGTTAGGATTCAATCTCCTTTGTCTCTCTCTCTCTCTCACTTTCTTGCACCCATCCTCCAGATTTATGCCTCTGATTTTATAAATTTACCTTCTCATGGATCTCATTCTCCTCTTGATGGTACCTTCTTTTCTCATTTCAAATCCATTTGATTTAAAATGATAATGGGTAGTGTTTGACCCTCACCTAGAAAGGTGTACCCATGGTGTGTTGGGTAAGGGTTTTAGCTTCAAACTAGGTGGTCTCTCATTGAAAGGCAAAGTAGGTATTTTGGTTCTCACTAAAGGTTCCTATATACACTTCTCACCCAAATTGTCTTCCTTCTCAATCACGTCAGTAAATTTTTCATCAACTTCCTCCTCTTTCTCCCTTACACATTTATCCCCCACATTAATTTTCATGCAAGAATTCCTTCTCTTGGATTCTTTAATATTTTTCTCATATTAAACTTTACTTGCTCATTACCAATATAAAGAACTAACTTCTTGTCATGCACATCAATTAATTCTCTTTCAATGTTCATAAATTTCCTCCTAAGAATCAACGAACAATTTCGATCTTCCTCAAAATCAAGCATAACAAAATTTATTGGGATAATAACCTTGTCCAACTTAACTATCATATCCTCCTCCACTCCAAATGACTTCTTTAATGATTGATCTGCCAATTGGATGAGTGTAGAAGATGGCTTCATGTTTCCTAGCCCCAATTTACTAAAAATGGACAAAGACATCAAATTAATACTTGCCCTTAAGTCACATAAACATTTGAAAAATTCAAGATTACCATCTACAAAAAGGGATGATAAAACTCCCTAGATATTGCAATTTTAAGCGCATGTGGTTGGTAATGACGGAGTTTTAACTCTCCGTTAAAATCATTGTTTGATTATCATCCCAAATCCTCTTGTTGGTTAGTATGTCCTTGAGAAATTTGGCATACTTGGATATGTTCTCCAAAGCCTTTACAAAAGATAAGATACTTTGTAACTTTTTTAGCCTTTCTAAAAATTTAGCAAACTGCGAATCCATTTGGTTCTTCGTCAATCTTTGTGGAAATGGAATTTTTAGAGTGTAAAGTGCTGGTGGCACATAAGGCTTCTCTTTATTCTTCTCCTCCTCATTTTCTTAGCTTCCTTCCTTGTGGGGGATGGCTTCCTTTTTCATTAATTCTTCTAACTCCTTCCCACTAGTTTAATACCCTTCAATTGCCCATATGGATTGGACACCATGTTGCTTGGGGGGCTTGTTAAATTCCTTATTGATAATACATTGGCAAGTTGCCCAACTTGAACCTTCAAGTTACGAATGGAAGAGATGTGATTCTTCATTATTTGATCAAATTTGGCTTCCATTCTCTTTTTTCTCTCATCTTAGCTTGGGAACTTAGAGCTTAGCATGTCAAGTATTTTGTCTATCTCTGAATCTAAGGATCTAAGACTATCATGTTAGAAATCTAATAGGTCTTGAGCTCTCATATTATTACTTGTATTATTAGTCTAATAAAAATTTGGTTATTTCTTCCACCTGAGATTATATTTGTTAAGAGTGTGGATTATTACCTCGCCTTTATTAAGCTCCTATGTAGTAACTAACTTTATACCGCTGTTGTCCATAAAAAGTCAATCAATTATGATATGCCTTTATTGCCCACGTAAATCATATCTATATTGCATTGCCTTTATTAGATTAGAAGAATTAGCTTGCAAGTTGCTCAATTGCTTAATAAGGGTTGTTATTTAAGTTTTCAAAGCTATCACTGAATCCATAGCAATCACTGCCTTTTTCTCTTTAATATTTTGTCACTTTCTCCTGTTCATTATCCAAAGGCAACTATTATTGACAAGTTGTATGTAGCATCTATTGTTTTCCTCCTCAATGAACCACCAACTGCTGCATTTATAGTCTGTCTTGTATGTGTATTGACTTCATTATAGAATGTTTGTAATAAGAACTCCTTTGATAAGTTATGGTATGGGTAGCCCCTTTTTAGCTCCTTGGTTCTCTCCCATGCTTTATATAAGGACTTTCCTTCACTATATTAAAAGTTTGTAATCTCCTTAACCATTCTTGTACCTTTTGTTAATGGAAAATATTTAGCCAAAAAAGCTTACACTAATTACTCCTAAGTTGTGACATTCTCTTGGCTGAGAGAGTTAAACCATGCTTTAGTTTGGTCGTTCAATGTAAAAGGAAACTACCTCAATTTTTGTAGCATCATTGGATAACCCGATGTATTTAAATGGGTCATATATCTTCATGAAATTGGCCAAGTGTGCACCGGGGTCTTTGTTGGCCAACTCATAGAACTAAACATTAGTTTGCAATATGTTCAACAAAGTTGGTTTAATTTTGAAATTGTTGGCTTATAATGAGTGTCTTGTAATCCCTTGTTAATTTCTTTAGAAGTTAAGAGGCTTGTTCTATTATTTGTTTGTTTCTAGAAGCTATAAAATTGTTTTTTATTACTTGAGCTTTCAAAGAAACACCATTTAAGGTATGTTTTGGTTACTTAATTTGGAGATTTGATGTTGATGATTGGTGATTGTGTTTAAGGTTACTCTTTTCCATTAAAATATAGTTGATAGGTTTTTCTTCACCAAGTTTAAAGAATATTTGAATCGTGTTAATTATTGAATGTAGATTGGATGGTTTTATTCCATTGTATGAGTATGCACAATGTGTAAGCATTTCATTGATTGGATTTGAGCCCTTATCTTTCTTTGATTTTGATCAAGTATTTGTTAAGCTATATAAGCTTGAATTGAAGTTTGCATAGCCTAAGTTTTGGGCCTATTTTGAGATGTTAAATTATTGTATTTCAATTTTGATTCAAACGATTACTCTTCACCCATTGGAAAGTAAGATTTATGGGTTCCTCTTGACCTTTGTAAGGAAGATTATTGTAAAGGGTTTCTTTTTACCCTCCTTGTCAAAAGCAAGATTGTAAAGGGTTACTCTTCACCCATTTAAAGTAAGATTGTTAAGTTTCTCTAGACCCTTATACATCAAGATTATATTAGGTTCCTCTTGATCCTTAATAAAAAAGATTGAATAGGTTGCTCTTGATCCTTATAAATAAAATTTTTGTAAGGGTTACTCTTCACCTTAAGTAAGATTGTTTTTAGTAAAATTACCAACAAGTCGTTAGAGTGAGGATGTAGTTTATCTTTGGCGTAGACAAACCTTTATAAATCTTGGTATTCCTGTCTTTTCCTATCCTCTTCATATTTTTGACATTTTTTATTTATTATTGATTGAATTTGCATATCATATCATTATAGGTTAAATATTGGTTTGAGGATTACATATAGTTAATAATGGATTAGGTGGTTTAGTTTAAGTAAAAAAAATTTAATCACTCAACTCACCCCCTTTTTGGTTGCCATAGAGCTTACAGAGTTTTGTTTTTACAAGGATTTTAATTATTATTAATATTAATCTTTGAATATTATTTAACCTAATAACAATTGATTATAGAATTTACACATTAAAATTAAAACTAAATCATTGAACTAATTAATGAAATAGATAAACTAAGTTGTGTTATCAGAAGAACAAGAAATCAATTGGGTCAAGTTACTTAGACTTAGAATTCTTTTAGACTTTTTTTTCTTGTTAAGACAATTCACTTATCCAAGATAAAATATTTGTACTAATAGCAAAATCTATTCATGCATCACAAACATGGAATTTAAACACTGAAATTAAACAAAATTCCTAAACTAATTAATGAAATAGATTATCTAAGATGTGTTGAGAAGAATAGGAACTCAATTGGGTAAATTTACTTAGATTTATAATTCTCTTAGGGTTTTTTAGTATTAAGATAATTTACTTATACAAGAAAAAAAAATCACTATAAAAAAAATCTATTCATGCATTGTATAACATAACTAATTTCCTAAAATATACATTTTTTAAATTGAAAGCAAAATTCATTTCCATACAATCAAATCCTTAAAGTTTTCCTATTAGATAAAAAACACACATAGTTTATAATGAACATGAATCAAATAAAAAAGCCCTAAAGAATTAAATACCAATCAAATCTCTTAGACAATATTCTCTTATTCTCCTCAACTTCTAAATTTTTGTTTTCTAATTTAGTTGCTTGGATACATTAAAGCACTAGAAAATGAATGTCTCTTTTTCTTTTCACCTTGCTTTAACTATTCTTTATAAACTTATGAAGAAGAACACCCATTTGATATGTCTCTTTTCTTATTACGTTTTGGTGGCTATTATGGTTTAGGAAACCTTAATTAATGGTTTATGTGTTTTTCCTGATTATTCTTACATCCTTCAACCTTTTTGTTTTTCAAGACCAAAATGGTATTTGACTGAAGGGAAATGTCAATAGCAGACTAATATTATGTAAAAATGTGTAAAAAAAGTAAAGGAAATATCAATAAAACTATACAATTTTCCCATTTTCGAATTCATTCACACTTAAACAATTGCTTGTTATAAAGCAATTAATCCAGCCACTCATTTAAAAATAATTCTAATAGAAATAAAAAAATTAATTAGGCATAAGCTAATGAAGTTAATAGTAATATACTTCTCCTAACTCAATCTTGAATATAACTTAATACATGTAGTGTAGTGATATGGCATGATAAATAAACCCACAGTACAACACTAAGTTTCAAGTTACCTTTATCTAGAAAATCATTCGAACTTAGTTCTAAGGTAGTTTGATAGGTACATTTTATGCTCAATCTTGTCTTGGCAAGTGTAATTTATGCTCCTTCAGACCTAAAAAAATAACTTGGCAAGTGCACTTTTTACTGCATCTTGCCTTTTTATAACATTTAATCCACTTACTTTTATTCTTTACTTTCTTCTTTTAATTTCCGACATAAATAAAATTTTAAATTTCTCTATTATGAAGATAATTATCCATAATTTAAATCCCTTATTCTAAGTTCATGTAAAAATCCATATAAAGTCTCTTAAAAACTCAGTACTTTGTAAAAGGTAAACTTGAAATATGCAATTCACATAACCATAATTTAAAAAATCTTAGTCAATGAAGAGCCATTCAATATTAAGCATGCTAATCGCATCAATTATATTCAGTTAAAAAATAATCAACTTAGAATTAGAATAGTTATAAAATGACATATCTTAATCAATTACTATTAAATTTCATACTTATTTAAACCGATAATAGTTAAATAAATGAGTAACCTTTAAAGATTTTTTTAATTGAGTGAGTAACCTTTTAAAATTTTCAATAGAATGATGAACATTTAGAAAATGGATAAACTAAGGAAAAACATAATACCGTTAATTTTTTCCTACTGAAGCTATAGGTGGAAGACTTATGAAAAAAAAATTAGTTAAACCCTGTTTGACTTGATTTGTTTCATAACCTTGACCTATTAGCCATATTTTTACATCCATTCATGATTAGTAACCTTAGTTTATGTTATTGTTCTTTCTTTTCTGATGTCTCATCACCCCCCTCAGGGTTCTCCAGCTAGGTCACGCTTTTTCCACTCTCGTAAGTAATTTGATTAAAGAAATTCAACGATTGTAGTCACCATCAGACCTTCTTTCTCTAGATACACACCACGCCTTTTATCTCTATCTTCTCTCTTTCTAGATTTTATTATTTTTATCAACTTTAATTTGAAGTTTTTTTTGCCATTTGATTTGGGTTTGAAAGATTTATTTTTTGGGGTTTAATTAGATTTTAGATCTCTTGTCTTTCTTACGTGTTTTAATTTAATTTCAAGGTTTTTTGTAGTCATTAATATCGTCACATATTACTGCTTTTCTAAAGAAAAATTAAGAACTTCTTTTTTTGCACTTTTCAATTTAAAACTTAGGTCATTTTTTCTTTGAGTTGAAAGGGTTTTAGCTTGACCTTGTCACTCGATTTAGGTTTTTCTTTTGTTGGTGCTTAGGAGTTTCTGTGATTACTTTCTGTTAATTTCTATCGAGACCATCAGTTTAGAAGGATTGAGTGGAGTAATGCCACCATCAAGGAAATTTGACGTTACAAAGTCAATATCAATGGCAAGACCCACATAAGTTAATGTTTAGATAAGTCATGAATGGGAAGAGGTATGCTGTTATTGAAAATGATATAGAGTATTTGATAGTTATTGTTATGTTTAGTGTAATGGGAATCTGATATTCACTTATATGTGTGTTTTTTGTGGAAGTTCTTGGTTGATTATAGGCTTTGTGAGAGCGAAGAAGAATTGACAAAGAGGTCAGAGGTTTTGGGGTTAGATTAGATAGGTAATATGTTAGTGTTTTGTAGTTAAAATTTCATTCTTTTCATGAAATGGATTTTAACTTGGTGGTGTCTCTTTCATTGAGTTAGTGGTTTACAGATAAGAATGAGTTTTGTTATATTTTTATATATTATTTCATTTGACTTCAATCCTATTTTTAATGTAAAAGTACTTAATTTTTTTGTTATATTATGCTTAATGATAGATTTATTACATTAGCAAAAAAATTGGATTAAAGCATGAAGATTTTTAAGTAAATTGGAGAATAAATGTTTATAAAGGAAAGCTTTAAAATGTTTGGAGAAAAGGAGACAAAACACATTATAAAAGGAGCTAAAATTTTTTATTCAAGAACCAAAATTTAAAGTTATTAAGGAAAGTTTTGACTAGCCATTTGGAGCATAAGAAAGCTGTGCCAATGAAAGCCATTTAGGAATAAGGACGCTATCCAAAACACTGCCACATGAGGAGCTTGCCTTAGCAAGTATCGACACAACATTAGGGGATTCTCAGCCATTAAAACGTAGTAGCACTTGGGGCCTTCCTTTGCACCAATACAACAGTGTTTCATGGAGCCTTTCATTAGATTTTCACTAATAAAATGACTTGGAGAGGAGCTCTTCCTTGTATCGATACGAAAGCAACTTTGTTGAGCTTCCTTCTTATATAAAATGACGACAAGTTAAAGAGTTTTTCCTTGGTGGAAACATCAGCAACTCATGGAAATGTCATCAAAAGGCTTTGTTTTTAGAGGAAAATGCATGCAACCCTAGGGAAATAAAAGGGGATGGCTGGAAATAGAAATAAAAAGGAGGGAGCTGCACTCCACTCAACAAGAAGAAAGTTGCAGAAACGTGAGAGAGGCTTGTAGAAACGTTGCTCTCTTTCATTAAGTCAGTAATGTTTTATAGGAGCTGCACATCACTAGAGAATGACATCACTAGAGAATGAAGGAGACTTGTAAAATTGTGAAGAGGAGAATGGAGTATGCAACTAGCTCAAAGAGTGGAAGAGCTTTCCACACCAAAAATTTGTAGCAATGTGAAGCAATATCCCTTCATGTAACGTGGAGATTCAGCCACCCATTTATGATTTATTTTCAATTAATCTATTGTTCATCCACCACCTTTTGGGTTGATGTTTCTTAGCTTTATATTTTTTTGTCTTTGTCCTTACCTTATTTCAATAGTTGTCCGAATTCTTGGTTAGTTCCATGTCTTGCTTTATTTAATTTTCTCTTTTTTTTCTTTCTTGGTCGAATGGTTAGTCTTGGTTCATTGTCTTTGATGTCATTTTATGTATTAACCTTTGAGTTATTATGATATTATGTTATGGTTATCAAGTGTTAAGCTTTATTTTTTAAGTTTTCTTTTATGCTTTAAGTATTTAGTTAATTTATATTTGATAATTAAGTTTTTTACTTGTTCTTGTGATTTTAATTATTTAATTTCAATGTTTTTATCAAATTCTTTATCCTGAAAATTTTATTTAACATGTTAGTTTTAGTTTAGTTAAATTATATTTTAGTTAATTAATTAATAGCTTAAGTAAGTTGTGTTTGGGTTAGTTTTAGTGTTGAATTGTGATTTTCATTTGATTTTTCTAATTTTTCAGCTTTGATTTAATTTAATTAATTATGGTTTTTGTGTATTTAGTCTTTGTTTTGCTTAATTTAATTATGCATGGCTAGTTTCTTAAAGGGTTTGAAAGTATAGGAAGGATAAATGATAATCAATTTTGAGAATTGAGTTTATTTAAAATTGATTTAGTGTTTTTAAGCCCAGGTTGGTTTGGAACTTTGGATAAATGACATGAATTAGGTATTATCTTTAGGATTGATCATCCATTAGATAATTTGCTAATTTAAATGCTAGGATTGAGCATGTGATAAATAATTGTCCTTGTCGATTTTCAAAAAGTAGTAATAGGTTAGTTGTTTTTGTTAGGATACTTAATCAACTAATCTATGGTTCCATACCTTTAGGTTGCACTTTCTGAGCTTGTGAGTTAATAGCCTAATTTAGTCATTCCTTAGCTTGTTGCTAGTTATGATTGTGTTTTGATTTGTGTTTGTCCTTTTCTATGTTTTTATTACTTCTTATTATAATAGTTCCCTTTATGTCTAGGGTTTTTTTTTACTTTTGTTTTTCTTTATAACATTAGAAATAACAATAAACCTTAATTCTCTGTAGGATTGACTTTGACTTGCCCTAACTACATAGTTAGGTATTTTATTATTTGAGTTTGTGCCGACTTACCATGTACCTTTCATAGGCTTGGTTTTTAGATTCATAACGGGTATTGGAACTAAGTAATTGGTGTTAGCTTGTGTTAATGTTGGATGCTTGTTCATTATAATCATTTTTAAGAGTGGGAAAAAATAAATGAAAGAGAGATGTTAGATGCAAGGTGTTAAGATAGTAGCTGGAGCCTAACATAATAGGGGCGAAATACACTTAAAATTACAGCGATTTAGCCAAAATGTCTTGAGGGTGGCTATGGTGATTACAAAGAAGAGAGAACGATAACATAAAACTAGGGTTATTAATTTTGAATGGGTGAAAAATAAGGGTACAGGGTCAGAGTTATGAAATCAGTTGGTCAAGCAGGGTTTAGTTGGTTTTGTATGTGTGTCTTCCACCTATAGCTTCAATAGGAAATAGTTAACGAAGTTAACATCTTTCGCTTAGTTGATCAATTTTCCAAAATGTTCATCACTCAATTGAAGAATTTAAAAGGTTACTAACTCAATTGAAAAATCTTGAAGATTACTCACTTATGTAACTATTATCCTTTATTTAAATGTATAAGGAATCTAATAAGCTATAGACTCCTCACACTTAATTCATACATTATCCTCAATTTGTATAAGAAAGAAGTAAAAGTAAATGGAAGAGGGCAAGAAGAAAGAAGCATCCCTGAATATAATTAGAGAAGAGGAACATCAAATGAAGTGTCAAAACGAAATTTCCATTAAAAATTAATTGATGAAGCCATATAACTAATTGGGAGACATTAGAAACAAAAGAACTAGGGTGAATAACATCTAGATAGTAAAAAGGAAAATAAAACTAAATAGGACACAAATTATAGTCTAAAATAATTAATCCTACGATCCTAAAATATACAGCAATTGGTGTTATAATTAATCTTATGGTCTCAAACTATCACTAGAAGAGTGAAGATACCCCCAAATCTGACTACGATCAAGTAGACAAATTCACTATTGCTCTATAGTATAGAATCTAGTGAATCTGAGAATAGTCCTACAAGGATTACAATCATTAGTATTGACTGTCTTTCTATTATGTAATACAATAAAATAAGTGTTAGATTGATTGAATTATTAATTAAACCAAAATTTAAAAAATAAATCAAAATAAAAAACTAAAATAATTTACTATATTAAACTAAAATTAAAAATAAAGAAAATAAAAAAAAATAATTTACTAAAAATATAACAATCAATGAGATTAAGATCTACATGAAGAATCCCCCTATAACCTTAATATGTTCAAGTTTTTCTTAACTTAATGTTCAACTTACATTACGTAGACCACTAAAATGCATTAATGAAGTTGCATTTTTTCTTAAGCAATATAAATTCTTTGTCTTAGTTGATTAATTAGAATCTATTATGAATTAAAACCTTAAAAAGATTCATTGATTGTGTTAAACCAAGGAAGGTTCCAATCTTGGTTTTGATGATAACAAAACACGCTTAATCACTAATGGTTTGAGTCTATGATGTTAATCTTAAAGTTAGGTATGTTTCAAGAAGCATCCATTATGGAAAGCTTGGAGTTTGAAGGTCAAAATTGAAGTTAATGATAATTCAAGTGATCTGGAAGTTTCAAGAGCCTAGATAGGTTGTTTCAAACTTGCTTGTAAGTTTTACTTGATGTTCAA
>JAOXYD010234248.1:0-31277 GCA_028565735.1 Pinacopodium congolense
TTTATAGAGAAATTTTTATTTATTGTAACCAATAATAATTATTAAAGATTGTAATTAGAGCTAACAAATTAATATGATAAGTTATATCAGTAAATATAGATTTTAATGAAACTCTTTTAGTTAATCAAAGTTAACATGATGCTGAAAATTCATATAATTAAATTGTTATTAAGAATAAAATTAATGTTTAAAAATGAAATTTTTAAAATTTTAAATATAAAAGAAAAATTATTGAATAAATGTTGATATGTAAAACTATAATTGAAATATTTTTAGAGAAATATTATGAATTCTAAATATTAATAATTATTAATTATTTCAATTAGAATTAACCACCATAATATAGTAATTTCCTGTCCCCACCACTACTTGATGCTCGAGAACATGATAATTTGAGAATTTATTACCTATTTTCAGTCTTTCTTTACCGCTTCACTCGACAAAATTTTTGTCACTTTAATTTAAAAAGAGTAAAAGTGAAGGGAAAGGAAAATGAAAATTGAAAAAGTACCTAATCCAAGACTTTTTATAGGTACATGCCTATAGACACGAATAATATTGATCACATGAACCAAATTCAATGATCCGAGTGGATAACACTTATTTTTACTGTTTTTAAATAAAGTTTACAAAAATTACCAACATTCCTTATAATTTTACTTGCTTTAAAATATATTTTTATTATTTAAATGGATAATTTTATTAAATATACTGATCTTTTAGAAGTGTTTTCCTTTTTATTTTTTTAAATATAGAAAGAGAAAATAGTATAAAAATTAAAACAATATAAAAACTTTAAAAAATTATACAAAAAATAAAAAATAAAAAATTAATGAAAACAAACAAAAATAAAAGTAAAAACAGAATGGTGAATCAAACGATCTCTTAAGGCCTGTTTTATTAGGTTTTTAGTTTTGGTTTTTACTTTCTGTTTTTTATTCACATAAATAAATAAATGACAGCACGCAAACCAATATTCGAAATGAGCTATATATCCCAAGTTAACTACATATAGGTCTTCTTAATTTTGTCTTAACATGTTATTTTAAAAGACAGAGATATGTTCTTTAATCCTTAAATTGATTAAAAAAAAAAGTGTCTTATTGCAAGCTTCACACATCTAAGAATCTTATTGCTTTTCTTGTGGACTAATGAGAAAATGAAGATAAAAAATAATTCTGACACTAAAGCTTATTGAAGCAGGCAACATTGCTTTTAGTATTTTTTTTAACAAACTTTTTTAACTTGCTTTTATAATATTCTTTAAGTTCTTCATTGATAGTATAGAACTTTGATAAGTAGAGATGTGCTAAACAATTACAAATTTTAGGAGAATTTTCATGTTTTATTGTTTTGTTCTCAATTATATTTTGATATGTTTCAAGTTTCATCTCAATTATTTTTGTTATTTAATTAAAATTGTAAATTTAATGTTTTGTCATTTTAAAATTTAATCATATCCTTAAATAAAAAAAATTTCAATTTTTTTATTTTTTTAAAGTGTAATCTTTGTATTAAATTCGGGTCAATTCGATTTAATAAATCGAGTTAATTCGGGTTCGGATGACAACAAGTTCGAGTCAATTTGAATTCTAGTGCATTTGGGTTTGGATCTATTAGGGTTGGGTGGAATCGGATTCAAGTCATCTCGGGTTCATATGAAATCGAGTTCGGGTTTAGGTCAGGTTCTATGTCATTGACTTTTTTTGTCAAATTGGCTCAGGTCGAGTATGATCTAGGACAGGCAGGTCGAGTTATCAAGTCAAGTCCATAAACCACATGCTCCACCACTTGTGCAGGCCCCTGTCAATTCCTTTGAGTTTTGGTCTTGCGACCGTACTCCCCAGGCAGAGTTTTTCACACATTAGTTGGGCCCCTTATCCGCATAGACTACGGGCGAACACTCATCATTTACGGCATGGACTAAAGCCATAAAAACCAATTCATCTACTTTATTAGCTGGCATAACCAAATAAGGAATATCAGGATCAGAGCTAGGAGCAACCATAATATCTGGATCTTAAGCCATTAGGTGTAGGCGCTTTCCAGAGATGGATGATTCTAGTTTTTCCTATTTGACCCGAACTGATCAATCTAGCCATAAGCAGGTTAAAGAAAGCTCTAACAGGCCTTGGAGGACCAGTTGGGCCTTTGATTCCCCCGTAGCTTTCTTTAGAGATGTGGTCAGTATACAGTTCCTTCTGATCCTAGAAAATGTCTGAAAAAACCCGCTATAGAATTAGCCTTGCAGCTGAAGCGAGGCCTTTCCTCCTTCCTTCTTTTACGGAACTAGTCTCACTCGAGGATTAGGCAATCCACTACCCAATGGATCATTTTTGACATCCCTAAGGGTGCCATAGGGTCAACAAGTGGTACCGGAGCATAAGTCTCATATAGTTTAATTTTAGTGAATTAGTAAAATAGGCCCCCTTATTATGATGGAAATAATTATAGATATTGGACAATTAGAATGAAATTTTTTTCTTTTGTCTTTAAGAATGAAATTTTGGGAAATTATGGAGAATATACCTCTCATCCCCACAAAAACTATAGAATAAACAATATAGAGAACATAGTACCTAATGATGAATTAGAATGAAATGACATTAATGAAGAGCTTATTTCTCTAAAGAACAAATTTGTACATATCTTATTTTATGCCTTAAGCAGGGAAGAATTTGATAGAGTTCCAAATTGTGAAAATGCTTAGGAGATATGGTGAATTTTGGAAGAAACCTATGAAAGCACTAGCCATATTAAGGAAGAGGAGAGCAAGCACAAAGAGGTGGCTTAGGAATGCTTCTAGGGTGATGAGGTATCCATTACTTTAAATTCTTATAGTGATGAAGTACCTTCTTGTTCTAATTCCCATGATGATATAGGTGATTACTTCAAATCCCTGTAGTGATGAAGTACCTTCTTGTTCTAATTCCCATGATGATATAGGTGATTACTTCAATTCCCTACAGTGAAGTACCTTATGATGATATAGGTGATTATTTTTTTATATTTCTTATGATGTATTAATGGAGTATTTGAAAGAATTGATTAAGAACAAGAAGAAGTTATCCACTAGGTATAAACAAACATTGAAATTGTTAAATATAAGCAATGTTTAAAATGAGTTCTTAAAGAAAGAAGTAGAATCAAAGAATGCCTATGAGTTTGATGAGCAAAAATTATTAGAAGAAAATGCATCCTTAAAAAGAACTAGAATCTAAGATGTAGATGATAATATAGATGAGTAAAGGAGAATTCCTTACTAAGAAAGGAATCAGAAAGTGTGATGAACTCATTGTCTAGTTTTACTAAAGGAAAAGAAAAATTAGAATCAACACTAGGAGTACATAATTTTGTAAATTATAGGCATGGACTAGGATACACTAACGATAGTGCTTCATTAAGTGATACGATCAAATTTTTCAAAGGAAAGAACTTAGAAGAACATGTATCTAGGCCATCATATATCTAGGCCATCATCTTCTAGCTCCCAATCTAGGAAGATAAATTATGGTTTTAGTATACATTTAAGACTAAATTTAGAAGGAATGTGCATGGACCAAAGATAAGAATATTTTCTTTACAAATGATCAAGATCAAGACAATGCATAGAGGCCACATATTAGGCAATGTAGGAAAATGCCTTCTTATACTTGTCATACTAATATTTATTCTTTTAGGAATGTGTCTTATGATTATTTTTGGCCATAGAACATGTCTCATTTATATTATAGGCCTCATTTTCATCAAAAGGCAACATACAGTGACATAAGACCTAGATGTGAATCACATCAACTTAGACAAAATTTTCATATTAGGTTACAATCTCATGCACTTAGAAGTTATAATGACTCAAGACCTAGATGCGTTTTTAGAAATAAATATAGAAGTTATACACTTCTATTTTGCACATATTATAAATACCATGGACATGTTAAACGATTTTGCTGTGATAAACTAGTCCTTGGAATGTTTCACCAAAATGATGAAGAAAGCCAGCTAACCTACAAGGATCCAAGATGATGTGGGTACCAAATGTTGGAAAATGTACCAAGATCAAATCTAGGTGCAGTGGAATAATTTCAAATATTTTTCAATAGGATCATCTTTAATAAAATTTAATTTGAAAAATATTGCTGAACCAAAGGAGTTCCAATCATGTATTTTGATGATGATAAAACATTATTATTAATAATGTTTAAATTTTTATGTATTTATAAGATAGGAAAATGTTTAAAAGTGCAAGAATGTAATTGTAAATCTAAGGTAGAAGATCTCAAGCATTAGATGACCAAGAATGGATAAGGATTGAAGATCAAGTGATGATTAAGAGAGATCAAAAGAATTAAGATCAAGTTTAGATGGGTTTAATAAAAGGGGCTAAAATTCAAGCAATGCTTGAAAAGGTCTCTCACATTTACATGATATATTTGCATATAGGCATATAAGAGTTAAATTATGGCTTTAGTGATTAATAGAGTTTGATTATGACATTTATGATGTTAGGAATTGAATTAGAATGACATATAGGCTAAATGTTGCACAATTAAGTTGAAATGTGTTGAATTGACTTAATGTATGTTTATTGATATGTTTTAAGTTAATTAGAATGTTGATTGAGTGTTGATTATATGTGTTTGAATTTGTTTGTGTTATAATGGCAATGTGAATTTTGGTTTATAAATGGTTTATAAAGTGTTTGAAATGTTTTAAAATTGTTTAATAATAAAAAGTTTCATAATCAAGGCATTTCTTATGTTTTGAATGAGTTGAATGTTTTTATAAGTTGAAAAATCCTTGAATTATGTTTCAAAATTTGTTTGAAGTATTAATTAATGTTAGGAATTTATTTGGAAAGGTTTGGATTTAATTTGAGCCATTTTCATGTGTTTCTGGAACATATATTGTGGTCTAAGAAGCCATATATAGCGGTTTGCCAAACCCCCATATTGCCTCCATTTCCATAGAGGTATATGGTGGTCTGGTGGGCATCGTATTGCTCCCAGAACCCGTCGTATAAGTCCATGTCACCTCTAACGGCTAGTTTCTTTTCAGATTTCAACAACTTTTTAACATTTAAATGACTAGTTTTTATTCTTAACATCTCTAACTACTTCTTAACACTATATATAAGTGTTCTAAAGCTTTCATAACTATCTTAATGCCATTTTTATCAAAGATCAAAGCCACCAAAGTGTTCATTCTTAAAGTTTGAAAGTTTTATTACTACCTTTCTTTCAATTTCATTTTTCTTGTTTTATATCAGTTTCTAGTGCTACAATTTTATGTTGCTAGTTTGATTTGACATAAACAAAGTTCATTAAGCTTTTATTTGGTTTTTAATTCAGTATTTCATTTGTTTCAAGCTTTCAAATACACACTCACCAAAACTGTCTCTGTTTTGATTCCCCTTTTGTGTTCTTCAAGTTTTATCTTGCAAATATGTTTTTGTTAATTGAAAATCACCATACATGTTTTACTCAAGGTCTTAAGAGTTCAACAAAAATTTTACTTTAATTTTCATGTCATTGATGACTTGAATGAAGATGAAGAGGAACTTGAAATTAAATCAAAGGAATTGCATGAACCATTTGATGATATGGTTGCTCAAAGTGATGAATTGATGGAAGTTGAAGTATCAGTTGAGTGCATTGATTTTATAGGTTTGTCTACTTTTAATCCTAGGTTAAAGTTAGTTATTCTTACATATTTACCATGGCAATTTGCTCAAGGTAAGGGTGTTGCATTATTTTTCTTCAACGGTAGGATTTATAATGCATTTCATCACCTAATGAAAGGTGTAAGAAATCGTGGGAATTTAGCTTCCCCATCTCCTAAGTATAAAGATAATCAATTGGATGGTAAGATAAACTTTATACTGAAAATTCCCTAACTTAAGGTCCAGCTAAAATACCATAAAGAAACATTTTTTTGGATGTAACCCAACCATCGTACTACGTTTAAGTGTGCTAGGTGAGTTTTCTTTTATTTGGTGTGTTTTTCTTTTGTTTTTCCTTTTTGTGCTCCTTATCATTCTTTGATCATATTTTCTTTATGAAGCATGGTTGAGTTAATTAGTTTCTAGTGCTTTGATTTTATTTTGTTGGATTTGCAGGTATTATTTTAAAGAGCAAGCTTTAACATGCATCTTTAATGGCCTTTCAAGTAATTTTATCATTTTTTTATCTGGATGCTTTCTGTCCCTTTTTCCCTCATATTTGTACTTAATTTGTTATTTTAAGAATATTGAGGACAATGCTCAATTTAAGTGTGGCGGAGAGAATGGTTATTTTACACTTATCTTTTATTTATCCTATATCACATCATTTTATCATCTTTTTCAAAATAATCTATAATTTGTGGAAAATTTTTCGATTTTGATGCCTTTGATTGACATTTTTCCTTTTGAATTCTATCATTATGATGCTTAGAGATGTTATATTATTAGTTAAACATAATTATTAACAATGAACTTTAATGATTTAATGTTTTTTATTATGGATATTTTATAAGCATTATGAGCTTCCATATATAAAATGCATATCCCTAAAGTTTTTTGTGACTTCCTTTAGAATTTTCATTATCTTTTTTTAATTCAATATCAAAATCAATGAAAAAATTTTGAAAAATGAAAAGAAAGAAAAAAAATCAAAAAGTGTGCAAAATTTGTGAAAAGTGAGCAATGTTTATTCACTTCGCTAGCTTTGAACCAATTAATTGAAGTTAAAGAGTGGTGCTAGTAGCCAATTGATGTGAGGTGACTTAGTTAAGTAATTGGGGAGGTTCACGACAAAATGTTCATTTTGTGTAAAAAAATTAAATGACCTCTCCATCAAGCCTTTGCCTTAAAAGCTCCCAAATATGCTTAAGTTTGTGCTTAATGGTTAAAAGGGTGTGAAATTGCTTAAAAGATGAGTCATTTCGCTTTGTGCATATCCATTTTATACATGGAAATCATTTAATGCAAGTTAGGTTAAAGTTTGAAAGAATATGAGGTCAACTAAAGTTATTTATTAATTCACATGTTTGATTAATCATATAACATTTTAATGATTTGTTTGATGATGAATAATTAAGAAAAGGTGTCAATGATTGAGTTTGATAGGATGAGTAAGTTTTCCGATATTTATAGATTATTTTGAGATTGATGATTTAATGATTTGCTTGAGGACAAGAAAAAGTTAAGTGTGGGGGAGTTGTTAGGCCTTGGATTTCAATGTATTTTCATATCCATTTCATGCCAATTTAACGTACATTTTCCCCAAATTGATGCCTAAGTGTTTAAATATTATTTGTATTCATGTACAATGTAGATGAAAGCTAAACAGTGGAGAAACTCTCAAATTTATAGCTGAAAAAAAATCAGATTTCAGGAGTTAAACGGCACCCACTTTCACCCTACCGTTGTGCCCAGCAAGGCACCATTTTACTCATAAAGCAGAGGACTAAAACGACGCCTTCATAACCCACCGTTTTACTCTTTTTAAGTGTCATTTTAGTAGTTGACACTGATTTCTAATTGCAACTCGCTCCCACTTAATACAAATTGCTCCAACTAGTTCCTACTTATGGCTAAGATATATAAGAAGACTTAGAGACCATTTTTATTGCAGTTAGGTTAGATTTGAGAGGAGAATTCATATCAAAAATCAGATTATCTCTTATTTAGCTATTTTTCTTTTCTTTTTCTCTTCCAACCTTTGTAGATTGTAATTTCAATTTGTTTTGAGGATTCAAGGGAGTTTATTCATATTTTTAGAGGCTGTCTATCAATTTATATCATCATTTAGTGTTGCCTAAAAATTAAATCACTTATTTTGTTCTCCTTTGTTTATATATATGTAAGAATATGGGCTATTTTTTTCAATCTGATTTTTCTTATTTATGTATGATGTTTTTGAATTTCTTAAGAGCATGTTTAGCATAAGATTGGATGACAATCTTTGTTTATTTGAGATCTTAATGCTTATTTTGAGTTGGTCACTTAGAATATGATTTAAGATGGTTAAAGATCCAATAATCTCTACTTTAATCATTGAAAAATTCAGTAAACAACATAATTTAATTTAAGGATCAGAAAAATATACCTTGATCATCATAAGGGCATTAATCTTAAAATTGGTTTTTAGGATTAGAACTTCCTAAACTTTAAGCCTACTTCTTAGATTTGTGAGTGGAACAAACCATGAACTAAGAATGTTAGAGAAAAGGCAATGACTTAACCATAGATTTATCTTAATTTAGTATAAGCCCGATTAGAAATTCCAATCCATTCCATAACTTCTTGAGTCACTTAGGCCTAATCCTTAACCATTTAATCATTTGGTAATCCCTAGACAATTTGAACTTCAATTGCAAAGATGGAAGCTTTTAAGTTTATTTTTGTTAAACTAACCCCCTTTTAAATTAAAGATCTTGAGTTCCTTAGATAATTATAATCTAATTGCCTTATTATTCACATATTTTCTCAGTGAGTTTGACATTTCAAAGTCTTAATTGTACTCCACTTTATTACTTACTACCAGTATACTGACATGAAGTTAGTTTAAATTTAAATTTTAATTGCATGAGAATTTATTGATTTATTGAGCTAAATTAGTGATATCAAAACAACGCAACATGACACTACTTTAATTTGATTTTTAAGACAAAGTTTTGAATTGACAAACCCATTTGAGTGAAACTCTTAAATTTTTTAGAATTGATCATTTCATTCATTGAGATTAGTTGTGTGAAAGGAACTAGATACCATTGAACGTGCACATTTGGTAGATTTGATCAATAAGGATGAGATCAATCAACACCACCATCAATTCACTTCAGTTTTAAATAATATTCACCATGAGGTTAAAAAAAACACTAATGCTCCAGTTAGAGTCTTACCATTTCATATTCAAATCCATAGCTAGATTTGGAGCACAAACACTATAGATTTTGAAGGCTAAGGAATCGGTCGAGGGGAGTGAGTGATTGTGGAGTAATGTTATGAATACTAGTACAGTTTCAGTATCAAATTTGATTTTGGTATGGTATTATACGAATACAATTCAATAATAAATATCGTAACGAGTAATTTTTAAAATTATGAAATAATCCATGGATTTTGTAAAATTTGCAAAACAATTTCTATATATATTATATTGCGTAGATTTTAACTTTGCTTGATCCTATCTAAAAAAGCAATAAAAGAATAAATATGATACAATAATAGCTATTTTCTTTATTCTTATTAATATTAATTTTCATATATTTCTAAAATAGATAATAACTTGAATTAGCATAACAAAAGAACAATGCATCAAACTATCATAACGTAAGAATAATACATCAAAACATCATAAAATAAGAAGAGTTCATGAAATCATAATCAATTATATCGAAATATCATAAAACAAGAACAATATCTTAAACAATAAACATTACAGCAAACATAATAACTCTACATAGGAACTCTATAAAACAGAACTGAACCATGAAATAAAAACACTTATAGTTAAAAATTTTATATTTATATAGAATATATATATATAATTTAATATATATATTATATACAAGTGAAAAAAAGAGAAAACCCTAAAAAACTTGAATCCCTATTCTACGTGATATCTGCTTCAATCGTATTAGCTTTAATTTTCATTTAGTACAAGGTTATCATTATTCAAAGGAGTCCCATTATCATTGTTATCCATCTTCATTGCACCAAATGACATATCAATACTCTCTAAACCAAGAGTATCTCTAGATCACTCTAATATAAAAGACTTAGTTCCTTATAAACGTAATCCACTAAAACATCAGTATGATCTAAGCAAATTAGATCTATAAAATTGCTTGTTTTACCAAGAATCCTACAAAACAAACAAAATTAAATTATTAATGAAATTTGATAAATTATATTGAATTTAATAATAAAGACAACAATATAACATACCTCTGTCAAAGCTTTAAATTGTATCTAACAAAGACCAAATCATTCAATCTCTTATATTCTAATTCTTTTTTTTTTTAATGGATGAACTCAAATGTGCTTTAATTCTTTTAACACACATTAGCACTCGCACATTAACTTAGAATTTAAATTTCAAACCTTTACAATTCTGAAACACTGCTTCTAAATTGGTCCCACCAAGTAACTATAAGGCAATAAAATAATTTTTTAAGCAAAATGAAGTAATGATTAATTTTAAACAAGTAATAAAAGTAAAAAATAAATATATATCTGGATTGAGTTTACTCTCTGTCATATTGCTATAGGAGCCCAAAATCAATACAAGCATCCTTATATGCCTTCATTTGTAGATTGAGGATGTCTTCCATCATCTTATGTCCAACAATTATGATGATAATTAATAGCATGCCCACGTTAACGTCAATTTTACTGTTGAAATTATGTTTAAAATAGACACTTGGATCAAGGAATACCCTAGCAACAAACTAGGGAGAGTAAAGTTGTCTTTTTCATCATTCATGATAGAAAGGAATATAGTACACAAAGAAAATTTATTCTTCAAATTAGCCTTTATGAATTCTTTTGGCCTCTCCATGGAATCATAAAGATATCCAATTATAGGCTTATCATCACTATCTACCCAATGAAGCACTTTAACTAAAGTCTTATAAACTCTTATCCCAAATTGATAGCAAAATTCACTATCCTCAAATATAATCCTTGTAACCTCCAATCTAGTATTGGACCTAGTATGTTGAGAACTAACCTACTCATCACTTGTTAACATTTGCCTCAACTCCTTCTTCATTAGCACAAAACTCTAAAGTGATAAGAAATTGGTTACAAATCTTGTAACGACACGACGATATAAGTTCCTATTATTTGTGAAATTCCTCCTCATCAAATTTAACACTTATACACAATTATAAATAAATTTTATTACCGTCATTGCCTTTTATACAGTCCCATCTATCACAAGAAAAAATATAGCATCTTTACTATTTTCTAACATCAAATCAAGACAACATGCATCACAAAGAGTCCAAAAGAAAAAATTATATATACTTTATAAACTCCTCCTGGTTAATTTATAAATAGCATCATTGTCAGTGATGAACTGAATAATATTTTCAGGCCCAACTTCATTTACAGCTTCATCAAAAATTTTAAAAATTATATCATCATTTCTTACAAAGCCAGATGCATTAATTGATTTAATCAATATGGTTATTTAGCTAAAAAAAACCAATAATTTTATAATAAGCTCATGTCTTATATTAATCAAACTATCACACACGATTGAACACCCATAAGTAGTCCATGTCACTCTTCTTTCTTCCAAATAATTTTTCATCTCGGTAATATACTTGCTTAGTATTTTACTTCTATTTTCGTCAATCAAAAAAGTTTATATCCTGGAATAGAAGAGACAATGGTGTCCATCATAAGCTAGTAATAGCAAGACTAAAATGCATTATATGTTACACTAGTATTATACCACCATTTAACCATTACCGTATTTACATTATAAGCTACTTCCCTTGTTTGCAGTGCACTATAAATTAAAATTTGAGGTTTAGAATTTTTTTAAGCAAAAAAAAATGACCTTTTTCTCACATTGCTACTACTTAAACCACTCCCTTCTTACCGAGTAAAAGCACTAGCTTCACCACTATCAGTTACATTACCATTAGGTCAATCACTATAAAACGAACTCCCACTTCCAATTCAAAATGCAATATCTATCTTCTATCTTTCCCAACCCAGTACTCTTCAATTAAATTTCTCCTTTTCCATTTCACATCATGGCTAACCTTCTTGTAAGGATTCATGTCACCCTTAATTCTAGCTAAATGCCTCTTCAAACTAGTGATTCCTCCACCTCTTAAGAGTTTGTTACAATACAGATATAGAATCTAATTCTTTGTGCTAAGAACAATTCTCAGGTAAACCTATATTGGATCATCATATCTCCTAGAAATGACTAAAGTATCACCAAAAGTACTTAAAGTGAAGCTTCCCTCCATTTACCTATAAAATTTAATGCAATTACTTAAGGTGTTAAACATAACACATTAATTATAACTACTAGAAAAACATAAGTCATTATATACATTCAATTGGCAATTCAACTAGCTCAATGTTACTTCCAATCTCATGAAAATACAATCAATTTAAAAATTTTGAAAAAATTTTCCAAAAATTGAAAAAGCCTATAATTCTATATTCCTAAATTAGGAAATATCTAAATTCAATATAATCAAATTTTGATGATTCTACTGGCCCAATCATAATTCCAATTTTATAAAAATATGTTCAATTTTGAAAAACTTTGCATAATTTCACGAAAAATTAAAAAATCTCCAATTTCTATATTTCTAAATTAGGAAAAAGTTAAATTGATAAAATCATATGCAATTAATGGTTTTAGGAGCTTAATCTTACTTCCAATTTCATGAAAACACACTCCATTTTGATAAACTTTATCCAATTTCGTCAAAAATCAAAAATTCTCAATTATGAAATATTAATTATATCTAAATTTGAATTTGATTCAATCTATATGCATTCATACGAAATTAAATTTCTACAATGCTTAAAACTAATGAATTAAACTCTAATTAATAATTAATTGTATGAAAATTTAAAGACATTGAAAGTTAAAGAGTTGAAATTGGAAAATTTCTTAACTTTTAGATTTGGGAATCTGAATCAATAGGAAACAAACCTGTATAAAATAAAGAACGAAGGGTAAAGAGATTGCAAATTAATTTCTATAGTGGTTTGGAAAAAAAATCTTGGCTATGTTCACTCTTTAAGACATTATCAGATATTCCACTATAATCTTTTTTCTAATGGGTGAAAAGAAACCTTATACAACCAGTCTTCTTATGAGGTGAATAGAAACCTTGCACAATCTTCTTTCCAAAGTGAAGAAAAATCATTACAATCTTCTTTTCACTTGGTGAAAAATAACCAATCAAGATACCTAAACCCTAATAAAAAAATGTATAACAAAAAATATTTGGCATGATATAATCAACGCTAAGGGCTCAATCACTCAACGGCACTCAATAATCTCAATATCCACTTTGAATGCTCTTAAGATATGCTCATTTACTCTTAAATCTCCACAACATCTTTCAACTAAACCAAACTTTTACAAACCCATCAAAACTTCTTTGACAACCTTTTTTAGTGTGTATTTGTAGCCTTAGACCCCTTAAAATACCTTTCATGACTTAATCTAGTCATTACTTATACTCAAAATTTTGTTAAACATAAAAAACTAATCATTGAAAATAAAGATTGGAGCTATTTGTCGGTAAATTAGGCATATTGATTAATTAATCTATCAACCAGTTGCACAATCAACCTATATTTTAACCTACATTGGTCATCTATTCACACATATTGGTCGACCAACATCTTGCCATTTTACTTTTTGAAAATGTTATTATACTTGTCATTTTACTTTTGAAAATTTTTCTCATATAATTTGTACCTTGATTGACCACTCAACTATACTCATTGATCAATATGTATAAAACCTTAACACTAGTCATCTTAGAAATATTTTTTAAACACTTCCATAAGTTTTTTAAACTTCCAAAACTCATCCTTTTGAAAAACACTTAAACACGTTTAAAATTTTCCAAAAAATGTTTCAATAGTCAAAAGAGTTTTTTTTTAATTTACAAATTTCCTTTAATTATGAGATATTATACATAATATACCAAAATTCAAATGATAATGCAATAATTGAATCCCTAAAGAACATTAAAATAATCAAAATAAGACTTATAAGAAAAGATATATAAATTAATTATTCAACTTGAGCTATTTTAATCTTGATCTTATCCTTCATTTGTAAACTTGATATTTGCTTCAATTGAAAATATGCTTCACCTTTTTCATTTTCTTCATCCTTTCACTTTTTCCTTCCATTGAACTTGATTCTTTATATAGTAACTTACTAATATCACCCAAAATAAAAGGTACTAGTAATATCATGTTTTATTGTCATCAAAACTATAAGTTAAAAGCTCACTTGGTCTAACAACTATCTTAGTTTAGTGATTAAAAAATATTTAGTTATATTAAATAAAATAAATGTCATTGAATGAAATGATCTCAAGCAATATGCATGCTTCCCCTTAATTCATACATTATTAAATAATCAAGGTTTAATCTCCTTTTTCTCTCCCCTTTTTTCAAATCATCAAAAAGAAATTTACATAGATACAAGATATTTTTAAATGGAATCTTGATTAAATTGAGTTTCCATAAATAATTTCCAATTCTCTCCTAATCATGCAAAATCAATCTTAATTAATGAATCTTGAAATGAGTCAGGAATTAACTAATAAGATAAAGCATGAAAACAACATCTAGACATTTTACAAAACGTTCAAATGATTGCTCCTCTTATACAAAGACATCTAATATCACTTAACTTCTTCCCTTCTCGTCAACACTAAAGATTGTGTATGTATGTGTGTGTTTATATATATGCAAAGCTATAACCATCAAAAAAAGAAATAAATAACTTCCTTCGTTTATTTCAAAACTTAATCATATGTGAAAGGAGTACATACAAGGAATTTATAAAATTGAATAGCAAAATTTCAAATTCTTGTATATCCATTTCAAGGATAAATCAATTTTTCTCCCCTAAATACATGCATACATGCATGCCAAGTCAATATTATTAAGTTTTCTAGGTACCCATGCAAATTTGGGTTCATGAAGTTAGTTCTTAAATCTTTTTTCAACTCATATTCTTGAAGTTGGCTTAATAAAATTTTTTTCATAAAATAAAATCTCTCAATATATGTATAGTCTCCATAAAAATAATGTCATGTGTGTATTAAATGAACAAAAATAAGTTCTCATGATCTTATACTTATATGCATGCCTAGGTATTCTTTCATTATAAGCTCTCATAGGATGATGTAAGACCTTGGATATTTGTCAGGTGTGTTTCGATGATTGTATTTATGCATGTATGGAGCATTTACCATAGCATTATATCTAACATGAGGTTTAAATTAATGAGAGTGAGATTGTGTGTTTGCATAAAAGATATGACTATTTACTGAACCAAGTGAGGTTCTAATTCAAGTTTTGATGATAACAAAATATGTTTATTAGTAATAATTTTATTTATGTTAAAATCTTTAAAAGATATGTACATGAAAGATGCATTTGATTACAAATTAGAGTCTAAGGTAATGGACATTAAGGAAAAATTAAGGATGAGACAAGATCAAGGAAGTTAAATTCTTAAATTCATTTGTTTAGGTAGTTTTTGTTATATTTACTAGTCTTTATTGAAGTCTCAATGGTTTGAAGACTCATTAGCTTATTTGCATTACATAAGTTTTGTCAAAATGTATAAATTTCCATAGGTCAAGAAATATTTAATTTTATATTTCAATTTTGAACAAGTTTTAGAAGTTCTCCAAACTAGTGTGGATGAATAGTCGACCAATAGATGTTAAAATTTGGCATACTAATTGACCCGCATGCCTAACTAGTTAACCAATGCGTCTATCAACATATTTACAATGACTAGTTTTATGTCTAATGAATTTTCTAGTGTGAATAACAGCTAGAATGAGTTAGCAACGGAGTTTTGAGGTCTTCAAGGATATAAACATGTCTTAAATATTTTGGAAGAAGTTTTATGAGTCTTAAGAATTTATCAGATCAAAAGAGTTTTTTTTTTAGCATTCTTACTATCCTTGAACTCAAGTTTTGAGAAAGTCATTGAGCTTTGTTGATTTCATTTCAAATGAAATTAAGTTATGTTTCATTCCAAAAGCTTTTAAGAAGTTTTCAAAGAATATATCTTAATTTTGATTAAGCTTTGAGTATTATTAATCCTTAGTCACTGTGATTTTAAGACACCGTTGAGGTGTATATCATTTGTATAGGAGCATTTAATTTGTTGGGGATTGAATTATAAAATGTTACTCTCCACCTTAAGATTATAAAAAGTTTCTCTTCACCATCATAAATAATATTGGGTTTTTTATAAAAGGTTTCTGTTCATCTCATTTTTAAAGATAATTTTAGTGAAACATCTGAGTATGACTTTGAGAGTGAACTTAGGCGAAAATATTATTGCTGAACCACTATAAAAATTAGTTTGTACTTCTTCTCTACCCTCTTTTTTATTATATTTTCTTATAAATTTAATTTATAATTATATTATGTTATATTGGAATCATTATCGTCATCATCTTAGTTGAATTGAGGCTATGGACATTTAGTAATCACAAAATAATGTTAAGTTTAGAATTTTTTTAAAAACACCTAATCTACCTACCCTCTTAGGTGCTATTAAGGGCTAACAGTTGGTATTGTAGTGATTCCAATACATTGCATATAAATTACCAAAAAAATTAATGAAAAAAGATCATGATCACACATTTAAATGCATTAGCTTCTTTACCTAGTCAAGAGGGGAAAATGTTAATAGAGCTTCATTTTGGATGACCATGATTATTTCCATTGGAAGACAAGAATAAACATTTTCCTGATGGTTAAGAATATAGATTTGTGAAAGATAGTTTGTAATGATCCATACATTTCTACTGAGAATGTGGGAGATCAAAAGGTACCTAAAGTAAAGGAAGAATGACATAATAATGCTAAGATAATAGTATCATTGAATAATAAATCTATAAATATCTTGTTTTGTGCATTAGGTAGGAATGAATTTATGATGGTGTCTATATATGAATTGGCTCACGGGATTTAGCATACACTAAAAGTCACACATGAAAGTAAAAATCAAGTAAAAGAAAGTAAAATATCCATATACATTAATATGAATTTTTAAATATAAAACGAGACAAAAACATTTTATCCATGTACACTAGGTTTATTGATATAATAAATTCTCTTAAAGGATTAGAAAAGGCCTACAGTAATATTGAATTAGTTAGGAAGATACTTAGGTCACTATTAAAGACATAGGAAGCCAAGTTAATGGCTATAAAAGAGGCAAAAGGCTTAAATGTCCTACCTTTAAAGGAGTTGATTAGCTATCTTCTCACCTATGATGTAAGGATCAACGAGACACAAAAGAAGGAGATTTAATATAAAAAGAAGAACTTGAAATTTAAAGCCTTAAGAAAAGATTCAAGAGAAAAGGAAACATAAAATAGTGAAAGTGAAGAGGAAGAAATAGCTCTCCTTGTTATAAAGTTGAAGAGATCTTTAAGGAGGAAGAGTTTTCAAAGAAGAAAGATTGTAAAGAGGGGAAATTTGAATTTAAAAGAAAATTTTCTGACATGATTTTTCATTGTAGTAAATCGAGACACATAAAGTCCCAATATCCTCTCATCAAGGATAATAAAGGGCATGAGAGGATTGAAAAGAAGGAAGAATTGTACCATTTTGGTCAACTGATCAACCGGTGAGGTCTAGTGGTTGGCTAGAGCATGCTAAAATTGTACACTAGTCAATTAGTGCACTTTAATAGTCGACCATTAACTTTATTAGTCAATTAGTCAATTAGTGCATTTTTTTATGCCTACAACATTTTGGAAGAGGGTAATGGCTAGGAAGTGTTTCTAACATATTTTTTTAAGTTAGTAAAGGTGTAAATACATGGATAAGATGTAGTTGAACAAGTTAAATGAGTTTTTAAGCTTTCAAGAGATCAAATGGAATTGATTTGTGTTTCATGTTAAAGCTTTTAGGAGTTTACATCTAAACTTAATTCTTTCTGGTTAAAGGATCTCTTTCTAGTTGCTCTGGAACAATTAGGATATTTTCTAAAAGAAATGTGGGGTTCTGCTTCTAGGGGCAACAAGCTATGGGGTGAGACTATTCTTTCTTTTATTCAAGTGTTGACTTCCCACGCTTTTTTTTAATTGAAAACCTGAAGGATAAGACTGACCCATTTCTGTTGAGGTCTATCCCATAGAGGTACTCAAATTGGATCAATGATAGATTTCTAGGTTTCGTCATAATCCTAATCGGTTACTTCCAATTACGTAAATCAATAGTTTAAACTGCTCCCGCTTTACCTTTGCCTGTCCTCACTCAACACTAAGTTTTTTTTGTTTTTGTTCCCTGAGTTTGAAAAAGTATAAACTACTGCCCTGGACATCTTCCTTATTATGCAAGAAAATCGGATCCACCAACGTGAAGTGAATGACACGCCCCAATAGCGAGATTGGATCACTTTCTTTGGACGGGAACAAATCGATCTCTCAATTCCTCACATCTTAAAAGATTCAATCACAAAAAGTATGGTTAAGTCAGTCGAAGAAACAAAGACAAGGCCAATCTCACGGGGATGAGTTCTTTCTCCATCCCATCACTAGCAGTTGCAGTTCAACCACCGATATCGATGTGGGAAGTTTGTTCCCATCGTACTCACGACTCGGCTGGCCTACCTGCGGTAATGGGAAGTTTCCCATTCCCTAGTCATGGTTTTATGCATTTATTTCATCTTGATTAAGTTTTGTACTTTCTGAGTTCTAGTTTCTTGAGATTACAAGAAAGACACATTTAAGTTGTGTTTTCATTTGTAAAGGGGGCTAAAAGGTTGCTCTTCACCTAAAAAAAGATTGAAAAATATTGCTCTTTACCTTCACAAAAGAATATTGCTATTCTTAAGAATTTCTCTTCGCCCTACAAAGATTGATTTTAGTTACACATCTAAGTGAAACTTAGAAACTGGACATAGGCAAAGGATTTTTGTCGAACCACTATAAGAATTGATCTATCAATCTTCTCTTCCATATTTCTTTATTATATTTACTTATGTTATTAATTTATACCCATATTGTACTCATTTAGCATCATCATATTCATCATTTGGGTTGAATTTTGATTAAAGACATCATATATGACAAAAATTAGTTTTAGGTATAAATATAGAAATTTTTAGAACATCTAATTCACTCCCTTCACAAGTGCCTTTTAGAGACATCTTAAAATGGAAAATTGACTAAATATGTTTTTATTTTGTAATGAAATGAAAAATAAATGACATGTTTTCTTTATTTGAAAATTTTTAACATTTTTTTGCTATTTTTATTCAAATCCTAAAATGCAAGTGACATGCTATTGTGAAGTCACCATCTTCTCAATTACAAGAAAGAGTGCAAGGATACTAAAAGAGAACGTAAGCATCCACTTGAAAGCTTGAATTTAGAAAGGATTATAATAATGCATGTGAATAAAGTGTTAGCTATGAAATCATAAGGTGTGGCCCCTTACATAGGTGGCTGTATAATTGCATTGATAGTGAGTTAATAATTGTTATGATAGTTAATTAATATTTATTTAATTATATCAAATGTCTAATTCATAAAAGATTCCTTGAAATTATATTTGTAAGCAAATACGCTACCTAGGTAGGCTATGTGTAAATTATCACTTCATATGGGGCAACATGCTAAGCATAACAGTCCAGGATGAATATAATATTGATGAAATGCTATAGGCTAATAAGGTATTTCCCCCAAGGGCATGGGAAGTTGAAAGTAATTTTGTTATCTTATGAAATGATGGTTTCTTTTGAAAAAATCATTCTACAAAAATTTTAGGCTAAAGTACTTTAGTGTTCATAGATGTGGAGGGTAGGGTACAACAAGGATAACCTGAAGAAGCATGATGGCAACTAGGAGATAATAAGAAAAAAAGAGAAGGTATCTTTGTAGGTGTCAGATATGAAGGTTATGTCTTAAATTGAAGATCACGTTAGAATTTTGACAAGGTATATGTCGTAATTTTTATGTAGATTTATCTTAGTCTTTTCATTGTGTTTAGAAGGTAGAAGTCATCATATTACATTCATACTAAGTATTTATGTATATAGGTTACATAATCTAAAGAAATTGTGTGAAAATTTATTTTCAAATAATCTTTTTGATATATAATGTAAGAAAAAACTTAAGACAGGATATAATCACATAGATTATAACAATAGGATCTTTGTATATGCATAAAATAAACAACAATTATGTACATGGATTGAAGTAGAATTTCACTTATTAAAGAACCTGTAAATCTTTTCTTTTGCAAAGAGTTTGTGTTTTGTTAACTTAATGGATGAGACACATCTCATCATTTTGGAAGTTAAATATTCAAAAGAATAACTACTCTTAGTAGTTATTTAAATGACCATAAAACCCCTCATAGGTGTATATGTCATTCATCACATAAAAATGTATCCGAAGAAATTTAAATATGTCTATGTATTAAAAAAGGTTTTGAAAAAGTTAAGATTAGTTTTAGAGTGATTTGAAAGTATTAAAATATATTGAATTGTGTTAAAAACTAGTCTGACTAGTCAATCATTACTACTTGATGAGAGTAGTCAATAGTATATGATTTTTTTCATAGACTGTGTAACTAATTAAAGATACTAGTTAGATAAAATAAATTTAATAAAATTTATTGAGTTCCAATGGTCATAATCAACTAATAGGCTAGTTTTTATTTATAAATAAGTGTGTTAGATATGTGTTATATATTAAAGTGTAGCGAAACACAATGGTATGTGTTATATATTAAAGTGTAGTTAAACACAATACCAAGTGATTTTAAGCATTTTAAGTATTTAGTTGCCAAGTTTGGTAATAGTGTTAGTGTGTTTTATAATGCATTCATATAAGCGTATTAAGAGTCTTTTTAAACATTTTGAATGTGCCAAGAAAATAGTTCTTAAGTGTATCTTAGGGATGGTATCCATTATGAAAATAAGAGTTATTCTAGAGCTCATTGAAGAAAGGAAATTATAAAGTAGTTGATTTGCCAATGAAATTTTTCAGTAAAGTATTAGAAATTAGACGTTAAGTGTGTTAAGTGTGTGATTGTATGCTGAACCACAATAAATCAGTATACACCTCTCTTTATCTATCACTTTTAATTTTCAAGCATATTTTAGTACATTTTATATTATTGTTATAAATTATTTGTTAAATTTATTTAAACTTCCAGGTAATGTTTTTAAGAAACTTTTAATTAGATGTAAGACTTTAAAAAAATTTTAATGTTAATTAGATTATAAAGGTATCCCGTGCAATTGCCTTTTGCAGCGTGACTATACATTTGGGATCCAGCCCCCTTCATTTAGTGCTTTTGCAAAGGAAAAAACTATATGACCGATAGACTATGAGTATTTACAACCTACCGGCCTTATAATAATAATATAATATTAATATTTTACTATTATTTATGTTTTTAATAATATATATCATTATTATTATAGGTTCGGCCATGGTCAATCATGAGAGATCGATCATGTAGTTGTCCCTTTTGCAAATAAGTCCTTTTACCACTGTAGTTGTATCCCTCCTTATATTTTATTAGTTTTTCAATCCATTATGTCCCTAAATTTCTAAATTTTAGCTTGCACTTTCCAAAACTTTCAATTGAACCTAGTTAATGCTAAAAACCTTAATTTTCCTAATACACAACAATTTAATCTAGAAAGAAAATAAACAAATAATTAAAAGAGTATAGAATGTCTTTTATAACAAGTCCAAATATATATATATATAACAAAAAAATTGACTATATTAAACTTATAAATTGTAGGTTAATTACATTAAATTTTATGTAGTTTGACTTTTTATTTCAATTTTTATTTTATAAATTATTATTTATTTTTATAATTTTTTTATATTTTATTATTTATTTATTTATTTATAACTCTAAATTAAACCCAAATTAAAGTTTAAAATTTTAGAAGAAGTACGTAGTTGGCCTAAGAAAGCTTGTGAATTCGAGGGTCAAAAGAACTAAAGGGAAAGAGAAGGTTTGTCTTCTAAAAAAGGTAACAATCATGTACATATTTGTTTGATAGATGCAGAAAAATTATGATAATTATTGGGCAATTAAGATCACAGTGTGTTTATCAAGCATCTTATTGGTAAGTTAACTAAACCTATGCAATGACTAATTTTCATAAATATATTATTAAGCAACTTCCAAAACAATTAGAATCTTTTCAAAGGTCCTTTTTAATATGTAATTGACTCAATCTAATTCTGAAGTTCCCTAAATTTGTTTTAGAAGTTGAGAGGATTTTCTTGAAAAACTAAAAATTAAGTCCCCTTGATTGATAAAAAATTACATGTGTTAAGATTAAAAATATACTAATTATGAATGTAAAGCCTTAAAGTACTAAAATGATCAAAATATTAAATATAAGTAAGATTATGTTAATTTTATACATTATCTTGTTCCTGATAACTTTGTTGTTCACCTGAAAGATTTTGGAACTCATTAATTGATTTCATTTCTCCGCTTTTCTTTGAGGATCACGTGATACTTTACTTTGCCTGTGGTGTGTCAAATAATTTTATGTCAGTTTCCTTTAATCACCAAAAATAAAATATAATAACATTTACATTTTGTTGCCAAAACATATATCAAACATACCTTAGTTCCTGTTTGGTATAATTTTAGTTTCTATTTTTATTTTTTATTTTTTTAAACACAAAAACTAAAAAAAACTAATATAACATAGAAACAAAAAAAAAACATGAAAATCAACACAAAATTACAACCAACAATAATATCAAACAGGGTCTGAATACACATGATGAATAATTTATCAAAGAAAAATGTAGCAATGTAAAATTGTTTTCTTCCACAATACAACCAAAAAAAAAAAACTATAATAGGTCGAAAATTTTCACAGAAGTTACAAATAAAGGCGGCCTCAATTGGAGTTTACTTTGAAGTACTGAATTTAATGATCTTAGGGCAATTATACCATGCTATAGAATAAAAAGGGAAAATCTCTCCACTTAATAAAGGCATACATTATACATATATATAAGTATTCTTTTCCTCTCTCTTCTATGTCCATGACAAGCACTTACCAAATTGCTCATATTTAATTCCCCTGTTACCTTTTATTGTCCATTTTATTATTTACCATTTGTCTAGTTGTTGAACCAAAACACCACGACGAATGTTATTTGATGTCATTCCTTATTAACTCTATATGACGCTTTTAGCAACTGGAGCACTAGAATTAAAAAATATATAGTATTCCATATTTTAGAACCCATTTTACATGAAACTGGATAGGATAAAATACTATAATGTTAAATCTACATTAACATGAGCAATAACAAAAAAGATGTGTCATGGGAAAAATAAATGAAAAATAAACTACTTTCTCCAAGGGTAACAAAATTTCTTCTTCTCGTAACAGAATATGGATACACACTGATAGTGGTGCATGCAGCCTTAATGTAATCCATTTTTGAGCTTATAGGAGAGATTATTAGCAGAAGCACAAGAGCCCAGCATCACAAGATAATGCAAGCAGCGCAGGAAAAGATGCTTCTTTTTGTGATGGAATATATAAGTCAAAGCCAAGAGAAGCATATTCCACCAACTTACCACTTATCGGAATTCTTTAAGAACAAATTTCTTGAAGTTTCTCCATGCAGTTCTCTCTAATGTTTATCTGTTTCCTTGAAAGAATAATCGACCACGAGTTAAGGGACAGCTAGGGGTGCACACGAGCATTCCAACGTCAAGTTTCTCAACCCTGAAATATTGGCTGCATATCAAATTCAGCAAGACAATAATTCTAAAATTCTTGAGATATGCACAATACAAATTATTGGATTTCTTGTAGAAACTTCTTAAAAAAGAGATAATGATTCATTTAGTGTTACAATTTCGTTAAAAAAAAATTTCACATCAATGCCAAACCCTTAAATTTTTAATCAAAGTTCCAAAATTTTAAAAATGTAACTTAATGCAAAATTTTTATTTCGACCAAAAAAGATACCATGGCACACAAAAATACAAGAAGCTTGGACACGTGGTTCTGCCCTTTGACTTTATTTATTTGTGATAGATTTTAGTATTTCAAAGGAGCATTCTTTAGAGATAATTTCCTCAAGTTTGAACTAAATAAAAGTTTCATAAGTGCAATCATTGTTAGTTTTTATTCAAATAACATTTTCAACACAATCTTATTTTTAAAAGAATAAACATTTTGCAGTGCTAAATTACATTTCAAAAAGGTTTGAAGTTAATTGAAAAAAATTAAAAAGGTTTTATGCTAATGTAAAAAACCTCAAAAAGTTACGACACCAAATGGATTTATTTTTTAAAAAAAAGAAAAAGAGGTAATCTCTTAACTTATTAAGAGGCATTCTTGTACAAGTGAAAAATGGCAATAGTATGTTACATTTCATTAGCAAAGGACCAAGGAGCAGTGGAAACTTTGAGGTGACAAGGAAATCGTGAGGCCTTTCATCAATCCAGATCTATTTCTCATGGTTCAGTGAATACAATTTGTAATGAAGTCTAATAAAATATGAAGAAACAAATTAGGCTCATAAGTTTTCAACCATTAAAGATGTACCTAATGGCAGTGCCAAATATTCTCTTCATTTTAGGCGGAAGCACCAAAGAAAGCAGGTCCTGAACCATTCCCTACATCAAGGAAGCTGCTAGAAATAGGCTGAAAAGAAAAGATAAAAAGTAGGAAAAATGCTTAGTCCACCTGAAAAACTGCAATTTAATACTTGGAAGCATGATATTGAATAACATAAATTGGAATAAAAGTTAATTTCTACTAAAATGAAACCAAAATCCATGCTGAACAACTTTTTGAAGAAACTGCAATCTAGTAACCAGTAGAAAGCATATGAAACTGAAGACCTTCCTGTAAAAATAAATAATAAAGAAATTTTGTCACTTTTCCAGTTCTCAAATATCTTGTACAGTTTTTATATCCTTGACAGTGCATATCCCTCACTAGGGATTTCCTATGATATCGGGCACATTTTGCTCTTAAAGACTATGAGAGTACTAGTCCATAAAAATTTAAGTAAAAAATCACACAAGTAATTGATTTGAATAGTAACATAATATTCAATACCTATTTGTTGGTTGTTCTCTGACTTTTATAATTAAACAACAAATTCTAAATCCTACAACTTCTTTGTCCCCATCTAGTCAAAGGTCTTATCAAATATGGTTGACCCTCCGAAAGAACTAGAAAACAATGGTCACAGGTATTTCCCATGAGACATCTTCAGTAAACCATATTCCACAGCATAGAAGTAATAATTACCAATACTCACGATATCGCCCTCCTATTTATATTCTGTATTTTTTTTTCCAGTTTCTACTTAAGATATCTCCATTAAAGTTCAGTTATCCTCACTGTTAAATATTGTTTAAGGTTATAGTTCCATAAGATTTGATGCAATTTCTAATATTGATGTACTCCTCAAGATTTAATGTACTCCCTAATTTTAGGGATAACGATTTTGTATAATCCCTAATTTTTAGGGATTTGATAGTTAATAGAAATTAACTTCCTAATTAGACTGTTCAATTAGTGTATATATACCTAATTACTGTTCAATTAGTGTATATATACCTATGTAACCATTTAAATCAATGAAAAAACTAATCTCTTCTTTCAAATTCTAACACCAACAAATAGCAATCTTTTTGGATTGCGAATGATACCAATTTCGAAAAAGTCAAATTGCTTAGACCCTACTGCCATAAACTCAACAATCTATATTCGAAAATACTTTGGGGTTAGCCACAGTTTAATAGCATAAGCAGCCCAAACACAGGACCTATTGCAGAGTAATCAACTACTTTACAAGTTTGCAACACTCATTGGAACCAAATCTCAAGTTTTTCCTACAAAAACACAAGTTGGACAAACTGAGATTTATGCACAACTTTTAGCAATCCACCCAAGCTATTTTAAAAAGATACAGCAAAAAGAGGAAGAAAAAAAAGAGAGAGAAATGTTGCTAAATACTAAAAAAGGCATCCCATGATGAAGTGCAAAATCTCAATTATATGGCAAGCAGATTGTTAGTACACCTCCCACCCATATACATACCTCTCTATACTTGGCCTCTGAAAGAGAGAAAGGTTCTTTCTCCCGTATCCCGCCATTATTTTCAATAATTCTTTCCAAATCCTGTAAGTTGATGCTATATTGTGTTAAAATTAGCAAGAGAGAATAAGAACCTCATATTTTCTTAAAAACATAGCAAAATGTGAGCAACCTGTTACAAGAGGGAAGAGTCAAAATAAAAGATCTTCCAGAATAAGTACACCAGTTAAGCCAGCTTTAGACTGCTAGGGCCTTACCTTGCCAGCCAATATCTCAAATTCGAGCAGCTCTTCAACAATATTTTCAAGAACTCGACGATTTTTTTGAAGCATTTCTTTTGCCTTAGAATATGCCGAATCATAAATCTGCAAGAATAAAACTTTCAAATGTTAGTAAAAGAAAATGCTTTATTGACCACTGGAAAGTCAAAAACTATCAGAAGAAAAAGTTCACCTTTTCAACTTTAGCTGCCATTTCGTACTCATAGTTGTTCCCCATGCTTAGCGATGTACCCTAAAACAGTGCACAGAACATCCACCTTGTAAATGTTATGCTTGAAATCTTTTAATTTTCTGAGTTCCAAAAGTTAAATCCAGTATTGCCAAAATTAACCCATAACCTAACCACATGACCTTTACATGTCTAATTTCTAACAAATTTGAGTGCAATTATTGCCCAGGCAGGAGCGAAACAATTAAGCAAAATAAGGCACACTTTTCATTTGCTTTTAATCATAATTAGGGCTGAAAAAGAATGTGGATTACCGCATTGTTACTAAAATATATTGCTGGACTATCATCAGGACCCCATCCATATTGAATCACCATCCGTGTAGCTATCTAGTACAATTTGGAGACAGCATTAGATACATAGCTTCCTGAGATGATATTGAAGGATTGATAAGTTTTTAGTCAAGCAACACTAACCTCCTGGGCCTGTTTCAGTTCTGCAGCAGAAAGAAAGTTTTCTTCACCAAAGGGAAGTAGTAATTGGGATGCAACATATGAGCCAAAACAAAATACAAGCTTCTTTTCAAGATACGATCTTGATTCCAAATTCCCATTCAGGGACCCTTCACCCCTGGCCTTACTAATCTTTGTGCATCCAATTCCCTGCAAAATGAGAAATTAAACAGGCTCTCTCTTTCATTCTGTGAGTCAGGAAATATATACTGATTATCAACGCCCATTTTCCTAAAAATGAAATGACTAAACAGAATATTGTTTTCAGAAGAAAAAAACCATGATTAGCAAGAGCATAACAACACAAAAAATAGTATATACAAACATAAAAAATGCCAGGGTCAATCTCTTACAACAACATCAATTACTTCTTGAGACAAAATTCTCTAATAAATCTCACTGGTTGATCCTACTGCTCCTGAAACCCATTCCCTTCACCCATTAGGGCTGATTTGTTTTGATTTTATATTTCACAGCAATCGCTTCTCATCATGTTAATTTTCGTTCTACTGTAAAATTGATTCATGTTGAGCCAGCTCTTTCCTAAAGTGCATGAAAGAAAAATGACATGGTCTGACACTACAATTTCCATGTTTCTTGTAGCACGTTGGCATTCCACTGCACTAAAGGGCAACAAGGTCTAGCCATCTTTTACATAGTTCCAAATAAGAAGTACGAACCTGCCAAGAAGTAGGTTCCAACCATAGATTGTCAACAACGTCAAAGTTGGGTAATAGAAGTGCGATAAGACCACGACCAGCAGCCCAAACAGCATGTGGGAACTTGGCCTCCCTTGTCCACTACACATTTTAAACTCTATTAGCTGAATTTCAGAACATATCAGATGGAAGTGATGTTCTGTACATCATTGCAAAAATCTTTTGTAGGATCACTAAGGCCTCTGAAAGAAAAAAGAAAGCACGCAGATTTATCAATTTCCAACTAAAGCAGAGAGAATGAGAAATAAAAGATGGGGGGACTCATTGTTTGGTTTCTACCACACTCAGACTTAGCTGCATCATCTTCCAATATTAGGGTGCTATGATACACCTGAGACAGGAATCCTAGTGCTTTAAAAAGATCACATTAACACTAAACTTCACACCAAGTTGGGCAGGCATTTATAACATATACAGTCACACAGAAGGCATCACAATGAAAACGATTTCTATATAGGGAAAGTTTGCATGCGTTACCATATTAGAAGGTGAATTAAGGTCAAATATCATTATGATGCAGAAGAGTTTATAAAAGAAATAAAAGAGGACAAATCAATCAACTATAAGTCTTAATTTGGTGGGATGAAGAGTGGAGTTGAATTGATAGCAAACACAAAGGACTAAAATTTTGTTCGAGTTAGATTTCCTTTTCAGAAAAGGACTTTAAATATATTATCCTTATTAAATAAGGGCTAGAAATATTACTTATTTTAGAACAAGCAAATCCTATTAGAGTAGAATTCAAATTTGGAATTGTAGTTAAGAAACTTTTTATTATTAGAACAAGGATTCTATGGACTTTTTCTATAAATATGCATGTATTCATCCCTTCACTAATAAGATTCAGAATTGCTTTCTCTAAAATTGAGTTTTCTACTAGAAAGTGTGATACTTTCTTCTATGAGTGATTCTTCTATGAGTGATTCTTAGACCCCAAGAATGTTTCCTAGTTTCAAACCTCCATTTTTTGTTCATCTAACCTAAGATTCTAGAAACCTAAAACCCTCAAACCTAGCCTAAAAAAATTCAACAATCAAACACTAAATTTCCAGCTTACACAAATCTGAAATTTTGACAAACCATGCTGCAATCCAGGTCAGGAAACTGAAATTCCAGCAGCCTAAGAACTCTCTACAGGCCGTATTTTCCTAATCCTTGGAAGTTTAGTCCTAGTTTGTTATTTCTTCTACTCATCCTACATCAATTTATTATTAGAGCTTTAGTTCACAATGACAACACATGGTGGAAGGGCATATAGAAGAAGGACAAGATAAAATACTTTTGAAAATTATGGAAAACTTGGAAATTAATGACCCTTGATCACAAGGCGCTCTATGAACTAGTCCAGAAAACAATAATGAACTGCAAGCTACACTTGATATTGATGGAGGAGAAAGTGAAATACAAGATGAAGCAATTGAAACTAATCAATGACTGGGGTTGAGGAATCAACTCCTACCAAGAGATCCAAACCAAAGAAACCCAGCAGCATTGGAGAACATATCGAGACTTCAGAGGCCATGATAGAGCTAAAACACAAAATGCATGTGATGACATTACCAAGAAAATTCATGTTGAAACACCTAATTTTGCAGGAAAGATGGATCTCCACCTATTCTTGGAGTAGACAGCAGCCATGGAGAATTTCTTTAATTGGTACGACATATCAGAAGATCGAAAAGTCTGATTTACCAAGATGAAGTTAGTTAGACGTGCAAAAATCTAGTGGAGATCGATAGAGGATGAACTTCAAAAGACAGGCCAGCCACCAATTTTTTATTGGGCAGAGATGAAGTTGAAATTAGAGGAGAAATATTTACCATTCCATTATCAAGAAGATCTCCGAGATCAACTCACAACATTTAGACAAAGAAATATGTTTGTAAAAAAATACACAGAATTCTTTGATGAACTTTCTATTCAATGTGAAGAAATGGAATCTAAACGACAACTCCTATCTCATTACAAAAACGACTTAAGGGCAGGAATTCAAAAGGAGCTGATGATGCAAAGAACTTGCCTCGAAGATACATATCAGTTGGCTTTAAGAGCAGAACCATACATAGGTTAGTAAGTAAAAATTTTAAAATTCAAGTCAAGGAGTCTGGCATGAAGAGAACTATAACTGTGCAGAATTTTAAGACAATACCACTAAACAACTACAAAGCTTTTGAAAGAGCTGAACCTAAAGGCAAATCCATAGCTGAGACTAGGACAAAAGAGGCAACAATGACAATAAATATTTCCAATATAATAGAAGGAACCACCATGCTTATGAATGCCCTAACAAAGGTGTGCACATGATAGCAAAAGAAGAGGAGAAAGAATCTAAAGAATATGCATGCGAACATGAAGTTGGAGAGGAGTTGGAAAGAAGCTCTAATGATGAACAAGCTGATCCATCAAATCTTAATGTAGTGAGACACATACTTAGAACTCCTAAGGTTGAAGAACAAGAAGAATGGCTTCGTACTACTGTTTCTTTACTCAAGTTAGATGTGGAAATAAAATATGTAAGCTTATCATTGATGGAGAAAGTAGTATAACTATACTTTTAGAAAGTATGGTGAAATGATTGAATTGACTTTCAGAGAAACATCCACAACCTTACAAATTGCTTGGGTTTACTATACCAGTTGCTCGAAGGTGCTTTGTGTCTTTCAAATTAGGAGTATATGAAGATTCTATTTGATGTGATGTCATTCCTAAGAAAGCATCTCACATTTTAGTTGGTTGACCATGGCTTTATGATTGTGATATGCAACATTTTAGAAAAGCTAACACATATCAATTTATGTTTAATGGAAAGAAGATAATTTTGAAGCCTATAAAGGTAGACATGATAGAAAAGCAAAGAGAAAAGTAACAAGATAGCTAAAAATGTCATGGAAAAACCTCTTAATGTCTTTAAGAAGAGAGAATTTGAAGTTGTCAGCAAGGAAAGGGGAATTGTGATTGTAGTAGTAGTGAGGAAAGTAACAAAACCAGCCCCCAAAACACCACAAGCGTTACCAAAAGAAGTGGAGAAACAGCTGGCTGATTTTTCAAACCTTAAACTAGATGATTTATCAAGTGAATTACCTCCTTAAAGGGACATTCAACATGCTATAGACTCCACCAAATCTTCCAACTTATCGCTTAAACCCTATTGAAAATGAAGAGTTGAAGAAACAAGCAGAAGAGTTGCTAAAAAAAGTCTTAGTCCATGTGCAGTTCCAACATTATTGACTCCAAAAAAGAATCAAAGTTAGCGAATGTGCATTAATTATCAAGCGATAAACAAGATTACAATAAGATATAGGTTTCACATCTCTCGCCTTAATGACATGTTAGAAATGTTGGCGGGAGCCACAGTCTTTACCAAGATAGATTTGCGAAGTAGGTACCATCAAATCAGAATTATACCAAAGGATAAATAAAAAACAGCTTTCAAGACTAAAGAGGGGCTTTATGAATGGTTGGTGATGCCCTTTGAATTGACAACTACACCTAGCACTTTTATGAGGATAATGAACCAAGTGTTTTGACCATTTTTGGACAGTTTTTTTTGTGGTATTTTGTTATGACATTTCAATATACAACAAGACTATAGAAGAACACTTAGTACATCTTCAACAAGTCTTGAGAGTTTTGAGACGAGAAACTTTATATCAAATAAAGAAGTTCCAGAAAAATAGAGATATTTAGCTTCCTTCTTTTATTTTTGTTTACATCAATATATAGTACAATATTGTGTCTAAACTAGGAAATAATAATCTGTACAATAACAG